>PVKM010003210.1:0-59180 GCA_004027735.1 Carollia perspicillata
CACAAAATCAGGCTTAGATTCCTGTTGTAGCTCTTAAAAATCTATTTAACCTATAATAATGTTCTATAAACATACAATGAAAAGTAAACATAAACCTTAAAAAGAAGTCTTGTAAATATCTATACTGAGGACTAAAGACCATCGGGCTCACTGTGGAATGGAGAAGTGCAAATACCCTTAAGTCAGAAGGGCTTTTTTTCAGGTAAGCTTCAAATCAGCTCCATGAAACATAAGCAGTGAGGATATGTTAACTAGCCTGATTTAAACAGCCATAAGAAGCTGGCCTAGTTTTTGTAAATTTGTAGAACTTATTGGCTAGATTTTATTTTTAGAGTTATTAGAAGAACACCCTACATTCAGACAGTTGATAAGATTATTTTAGGGAAAATAAATACACAAACTAATGTAGAAGCAGTTTTTGGAGTTACTATTTTAAGTTCAGAATTTGTATATCAATTTTATGCTCCTGAAAGCATACACATCAGAAAGTCTGCTTCATTTAGAAATAATTTATCATCACACATTTTCTAAAAAATAAATAAAAGAAGTATAAATTTAATGTTATATATAAATAAATACCTTTGACTCAAAGTGACAGATAACACGTTAGGGCTTCTTGGATGAGATTTTTCTGTCTGTTCTATAACTCCTTTTCCTGTTCTGTTTGGCGAGGCTGTCCGACTTCGAGTATCACTATATGGTGATGTTGTAGTACTAGTAGTTTCTTTAGGTATGTGGGTAGGAGATGGAGATGCAATCAATATTTTAATGTCTTCCATACCATCTTTTGCAAGTGTTTTTAATACATCAGTGGTGGCGGCGGTAGTGGTGGTGGTAAGAACTGGTTCTTGCATTTGAGTTGGCTGGAATCCTGTGATTGTGCCTGTACTTTGGGGGCTTGTAGAACTGCTTTCCAATGGTGACAACTGATCAAAGGAACGTAACTGGAAGTCATCATCCATTGGGATATAAGGAGCTAACATCTCCAAGTCTAAGTCTGTGTCCTATAAAACAACAAATTCATCAGTTTTTACAGTGGCTATATCTTATACCCAAAGTCACATCAGACAAGAAATTAGCAAGGTTTAATATACAGAATAATAAATGAATTCATATACCTGAGCGGAAAATGGATTCTTTGCTTCTGTGTCTTCAGCAAAAAGTTTCTCTACCAATTCCAACTTGAATTCATTGACCATATCACTATCCACATCAAAACAGTATTCACTGGGACTGGTAGGCTATAAAAGGAATTAAATGTGTTTACTCTCCCAGAAGATACCTGCGTGTTTTGCTAGTTGTCAGAATTCTCAAACCAGATCTCAGAGAATACATAATAAAGTTCATCGGTTTTATCAAATTTTATCTAACTAGTGAGAAGTCAAATTTTCAACTTAGATTTTTATCTGATTTTGCTAATATAGTAGTTCCCCCCTTATCTGGGGTTTCATTTACCTGTGGTCAGCTGAGGTCTGAAAATACTAGGAAATTCCAGAAGTTAGCAATCTGTAAGTTTTAAAATTTGCATTGTTCTGAGTAGTGTGATGAAATCTCGCACTGTCCCACTCCATCCTGTCACGGACATGAATCATACCTTTGTCCAGCATACCCACACTGTATATTCTACCCACCCATTAGTCATTTAGTAGCCATATTGGTTATCAAATCAATTGTCACAGTATTGCAGTGCTTGCGTTCACAGTAACCCTTATTTTACTTAATGGCCTAAAGTATAAGAGTAGTGATGCTGGCAATTTGGATATGACAAAGAGAAGCTGTAGAGTTTTTCCTTTAAGTTAAATTACAAAAGTTCTTGACTTAATAAGGAAAGAAAAAAACAAAACAAAACCCATATGCTGAGATTGCTAAGAAGGAAAAAGAAATTTGTGCTAGTTTTGCTATCCATCTTAAATTACAAAAGTTACAGGCACAGTACATGACAGTGCTTAGTTAAGATGGAAAAAGCATTAAATTTGTAGGTGGAAGATGGAAACAGAAAACATGTTCCAATCAATGCCAATGAGTTGTGCCACAAAGCATTGAGCCCACATGAAGATTTCAGCAAGGGATCCCCGGAAACAAGTGACACTAAGCCATTTACTGCAAGCAAGTAAGGGATAAAAAAAACATGACAATTACTGGACAGCCTGCATTGGCCAGTGAAGCAGCTGCTGCCACATTTCTAGCAAAGCTAACAAAGTAGATCAGGGGTTGGTACTATCCTCAGTTTCAGGCATCAGCTGGGGGGTCTTAGAATGTGTCCCCCATGCAAAAGGGGGAACTACCACATATATATTTCTGACTATATGCAATATGACATTTATAAAATTGCATTGATCTGTTTATTCTAAAGAATAAAACTCATCTGGGAAGTATAAGGGGACTAAATGGTAATGGGGAAAAAATACACTAAAGATTAAATAAAAATAAAAAAACACCTTATCTAAATAAATCAACTCCCACAAGGTACCCAACTGGCCAACAACTAGATGATATACACTCACTGGATCTACTGCTGTACTGAGAGGGCATGTTCCTGTGGTGATCTACCTAAAACTCTTACAACTACTCTGGGGATAGGCGTGGAGACTTACGTTCTGTTACTTACATTCACCTTAATGAATGTACTATTCTTTTTTTATTCTTTTAATTTTTTAAAATTGATTTTAGAGAGAGGGGAAGGGAGGGAGAGAGAGAAACATCTATTGGTTGCCTCTCATACGCACCCTGTCCCGGGACTGACCCAGCCACCTAGACATGTGCCTTGGCAGGAAACTGAACCTGCAACCTTCAGTTTACAAGATGATGCTCCAACCAACCCACACTGACCAAGGCTGAATGTACTATTCTTTTAGAAGTTCTGAGCCAGGAGTTCCAACCAAAAAATTATAGCAATGTATTCTGAGCATAAATTTTTGCTTTCCTCATTATAACATTTTTATTAGATTAAAAACAAAATAAATAAAAAACATTTTGTGCTAGGCAAACTGAGCAACCAGAGTACAGGGTGTATTCTCTAAGAAGGCTACAAGATGTCAAATCTCCTACTCTTAGCTTGCCAGTCTGGCTCCATAAATATTTAATATCAAATTAACATACCACCTATCAAGGCTTATTTGCGCTTCATTAATCAAATCATCAGATTCAGATCTGTTACCTAACTCCTGAACATATTTTTAGACCCAGAAAGCTCTGAAACTGAAGCACTCCAGATTCAGAAATAGAGCCCTATGTGATACCTTTAGTCTCAGGCCAACCTAGCCCTTATAGAGCATTTTTATTGTGTCCACAGGAACACTAATATCAAGACAGAACTCACATAAAAAACACCTATTGGGTATTTACTCTGTAAGATTTGGTATTTTCCTATTACACTTATCCAAAATTTCAAAATAGTGATGGGAACTGAACTAAATCGGGCAGAATTTAGGGTCATTTCCCTTTTAAGTCTTGCCACTGGACAATTCACCAACTCGAAAGTTAGTATGTATGTGTGTAGAGCTATTGTAGGCACACAGTTTTTTCTCTATGGATGTCTAAATACAAAACTTTTTTTGTCTCATTGATATAAATATATAGAGGAGCAATATGTTTTACCTTTTGATTTTTGCTAAGCCAGTTCCTTCCCATGTTCCTATCTTTGACTAAAACATGCACCGAGGTTCAAGTTAAACTCTTAAATTAACAATTTTTGTAGTAATTTTAAAGTGCTAAAATGCACACAATCAAAGCTATGTTATGACATGTGGGCCAAATAAAAGTCTGGATCAAACCTACAAATATATCCCTTCCTGAACATTAAAACTTGAAATTTATCCTTTTCTTATTATATGACGACACCTACCTCAGGTGAACTTTGTCTAGTGCTTCCATCAGAAGGACTAGCTGGCTGATCTTGAATCTGGGGCATAGTGAAAGAAAGTTCCAGTGACTCTGGATTTGGTTCTAATTTTAATGCAACTTCCTGATTGAGTGCAGGGTCGGCACTACTTCGAAGTGGCTCTGGAGTTTCTGAGGCAGGTAATGGAGACAGTGCTAAATTTATATTCTGTAATCTTTCATTAGATGAGGGAAGCATCACGTCATTATATAATGGAACTTCCTCAAGTTGTTGGTCATCAGTTTCTGTGTCTGTAAGGAAACAAATTAGTCAATTTAAAGAATATCTAGATTTTAACATACAGAAGTAGATACCATTTTTACCAAAGGTTTGTCTAGTTCACTAAAATAATAAAAATGTTACCAAATTTTCCTAAATCAGAAAGTTTACAGATACTGTGGTATAACCATTAAGTCCAAGTTATCTTTCCAACCCACTACTGACAACTCCTATAATCTACATGGCACAAAAAAACCACAGCAATTCCAAACTTTTCATCATTAAAATTTAACCTAGCTTGAAATTATAGTATACATTTTTTGTGTTTAATATTATGGTATGACTGCTGACTTTAATGTGACTATACCTATCGCAATATAACTTTGCTAAAGTGTGGAGGAAATAAATATACCAGTAGGATATAGAAATAGAGTGTAGCTGAGAAATTTAAAGTGGGAAGAAGAAATACCTTAAGGACACTATGAAGCACAATTTCCCATGTGATAAAAGCAGGAATGCTAAGAAATTAGAGGGGCAAAATATTTAAGAAAATACTTCCAAGAAGGCTATGAAAAAAAACATATAGAACCATACTGTCCAAATGATTACCAAAAAAAATGTCAACATGAAGTTCAGTTAAAATGGGCCTGCATGAGCAGATGGTTTAGGCAGTTAACAAAATAACTAAAGACCCACCATTGCTGCCAAAATCTAAAGATATGATTGTGTCTCCAGCAGCTGGGGCCAGCAAAGTTAAAGCATCAGGTTCCTTCTTAAGTTTATCAAAGAGGCTACTTGTATCTTCTGATTCAACTTTGGTGAACAGCTGAGTCATTTTCATATCTGAAGATTCAACTGGTTTCAGGACACATTCTGTTTGTTGAAGGGAGAAGATCAAGTCATGTTGAAGAATACCACTGTCAAAAAGAGAGATATGAGTAATTTTTAAATGAGTATTTGGCACAATGGAGATAGAGAGAAGGGGACTCTGAAGGACTTTGTCTCCTGAAGAAACTCCACTTTATGAAAAAGAACACTTTAAGATGCTCTGACCTAATCTCATGCATACTTGGTCACATTCATTCAGGGTTTAAAATACCAATATGAAATAAACACCTATAAAAATTCACAGTATAAGGTAATTTAAATATTTGACTTCTTTCAACTAAGAAACTTCAGCTAGCCCTTTGGGAAGAGTGGTGGTGACAAAGAGATGTAACAGTCAACTATATGGAAGACATAAATACACCCTTCCAATGTTTGTGCTGACTCACATATAATGAAATTGGCACATAAACTCTTTGGCACTAAGGATCATCCTAGAATATAAAGATATGTAGATAAATGACCAAGATCTTTCTAAAAGGGATGTCATATTTTCTGTGGTGGTAGAAAAATGATAATGGTTATGTCATCTATGGGGACAGAGTTAGAAAGGGTTGATGAACAGCTCCATATTTATTTAGCTTAATTATAAATTTTATTGCTCCTTTAATCAATAAATATTAGGAGTCTACTATGTGGAATGAACTGTTACAAAAATTAAAATATCTAACCCTTGTCCTAAAGTTTATAGCCCAGTATTGTTCCTACTAAAATAATGCAGTTGTCTTGAGATAATATATGCTGACAGTGGTATAACTACAACAAATTAATCCATAGATCTGGTGTTTTTTTTCAAGGTCTTTTTAAAAGTAGTATCGATGCCCTGGTTCTTGCAAAAAAGGGTTATTACTTGTTCCCTAAAATATTTATTTTCCAAGCTTACCTTACAACATAATTTACACATACGATGCATTGTGGTTGAGAGTTCTTAGTGTTATATATGACAGTTGCTTGCGTTTCAACCCAGACATATCCACCTCTTTTGGCAAGCATCCGGTACTGTCCTGTGGTGACTTGTCCTTTAGTAAACACTAGGAGTAAAATGGAAAAAGTGTCATGCAGAGAAAATAACTTTTAATTGTCAGTCAAATGAATGGATGCTAAATGTTGATTGCTGTTTTAGGAAAAGAAATGTTTATATTAATGGAATCAGTTGTAATTGTTTAAATTTCAAGTGAGAGGAAAAGCCCCAGCATAGCTAAAAATGCACCCAGTTTCATTTTTCTAACCCCCCAAATAAACTCTTGTCCTGCCAATCTCTACTTTAAATAAAATATAAGCCAGGAATGAGAGACGACAGTGACTAAAAATCTTTTAATGACTTATATGTTGAAAGCATCAGAAAGAGTAGAGAATGAATAATATTCACTTTACAGAGAATGTTCAAGAAAGAAGTACTGCTATCATTTCCATCTATAGCTTCCTGCTATAGCTTCCAGATAACCAAAGATGCTTCAAAGAGCTGTGCTAGTGTATTTGAATCTCAGTGCCATCATGTCATTTTAGGCAGTCTTGATTGCTGATTTGGGAGGAAGTACTAGATAAATATCAAAGATGATATGATTATGAGTATGGGGGCCCATTACATAGTTCAAGGATACTAACTCAGTGACAGTCAAGCACTCCCAATCACATTGGGAAGTCATGTTTAGGTACAGATTCAAGAGGCAAGTGAGAAATTCCAAAGTTTTACTGACCATGGGATCTTCAAATAACATTCGAGTAAAACTAAGAAACATAACCACTAGTGCACGCTGTTGACCACCCTCACTTCACTGAACAATTATTTTCTGAGTGCCTTTTATGTGCAAACCACTGTTCTAAATACTTAAGTATGAATTCTGAAAACAGTGCTATAATATCCTATAATGTATTTTTTGTTGTTGTATTTAAAACAGCAGGGAAGTTTTAGATAACAAATGATTCTGCTTTAACTGGTATTGCTGATAACAAATACAAAACACAGATTTATTGGTCAAGATCCCTTAAGAAGAGTTTTGTTAAGATATTTAGTATAGAAAGACTTGTTAATATCAACCAAAAAATTAGAGATGTATGACTGAAAATTAAAGAGACAGACAGCAAGACTTAAATAAAACACTCATGAACTCCTCCATTGTACTTACTATCATGGTGAGTTTTGGTCAGATGATCAGAGTCCAAAGCATGATAATATTCATAAATTGAGCGGCCCAAAAGTTCTTCTGGCTCATACCCCATCAATTCAGTAATTCTGTTAAGTGAAAAATTTAAGGAGAAAGAGAAACTAAATGAGAATGAAAAATTTTGCTTCTCTAGATCAACAAATATACATTAATCTTAGAAACAAGTAAATTTTCCAGGGAAGGGAAAAAAAAGAGCATTTGCCCTGGCCAGTGTGGCTCAGTTGGTTGGAGCGTTGTCCAGTAACCAAAAGGTTGTGGGTTAAATTCCCAGTCAGGGCACATGCCTAAGTTGTGGGTTTGATCCCTGGTCTGGGTGTTCACAATCCCCGGTCCAGGCACGTATGGGAGGCAACCAATTGATGTTTCCCACATTGACGTTTCTCTCTATCCCTTCCTATCTCTAAAAGAGCAGTAAGAAAAAGTCCTTGGGTGAGGATAAAAATAAAGAGCATTTTTCTTTGCATCTCACCTTTATTAACTTTGCAGTTACTAAATACAGCACTATCCATTTTATTAAGTCCTCTGGATTCATCCTGTTATTTGACCATTTAATCCCTTCACTGAAACCTGTTGCCTGTTTTTATCACATTTTACTGTACATACTTTTGGTAACAAGACAGGTTATCAATCAATTACTGCAAAATACCGTAAAATTAAATAATAAATGTTATAAAGGTAGTCACTGACATTTAATTTAAAATATAGTTGGTTTAAATCCTTAGCATTATTTTACCATAAAATGAAATGCTTTTGTGTGTGTAAAAACCAGCTTCTTTATATGACAGGTCCCCTAGGCAAGGCTTCACTTTGCGGGATCAATATCAACTACAAAATTTCAGTATCATTAACCAGAGTATCTAAATGGGAATAAAGGAATACCTATTATGCTGGTTTTGGAAGGTGCTCTCGTACTTCATTCTTTAAATTAATACATAAAATTATAGGAATTCATTTCAGATGAAACAATGATACCAAATTGCAAATGGACTCAAATGTAATCCAGTTACCCTTTCTGATTCTCTGGCAGTTCCTTCAGAACAGAGACTAAACCTTACTATTCTCTGTAATCACAGCCTGAAATGGAACCCTTTTCACAGGAAAGAGAAAGCTGTTTTTTAGCACTTCTCAGAAGACAAATGTTCTCTTCTTTTCTGGAAGCAAAACATGAGCTAAGCTTTTGATTTCTCAGACTTTAGATTCCAAAGAACTTCCTGAGGTGCAAGCAAAAGTTATGTAACATATCATGCCCTGCCCGCTCCCTCAAATGAAACCCCAATTAATTATAGAAAGCACACAGAGAAGATATCCTTCTCTTAAGAAATGTATAAAAACAATATGGTTGTGTTGTCACACTTTAGGGCAAGATCTGCCAGTTTATTTCAAAATAAATAAACAAAAAGGCAATTTGTAAAAAACAAACAATACCAAGCCAAAATCCAGATTCTCTACAACAGGATCTCCCTAAATACATCTACACTAGGTGGCGGTATTTCAGAGACAATTTATTTTTAAAAACCAGCTCTTTCTTTAAATTATACGTTAAAAGTAATTTTAATAGCTCTTATGTAGGTTATATATTTAAATAATACTATCATTAAATTAGTTTTTTATTATTTAAAACTTTATATACCTATGTATGCCTGGCACTGTTCTAGATGTGAAACAGAAAGAAAAAATATGTGGCTAATCTTTGATACACTTACCCTACTACTTATTAAATAACATGGTAAGCACAGTGATAAGAATCTGCTACAGGAATCAGAGCCGACACCTCTACCTGTAAGAACGAATGCTGGTGGGGGCGAAGGGCTGGGTGGTGGAGGGATTGAGCAGAAGGAAAAAGGACTCGTGGACATGGAGAACAGTGTGGCGATTACTGGGGGGAGGGGGGTATAAGGAGACTAAAGGGTAATGTAAAAATAAACAATAAAGATCAAAACTGGCACACACAAAAAAAAGAAAAAAGAAGTCTATTTGCCTGATATAATTTTTTTAAAAAAGAAATATTGGGATAAAGGGCAGTTCCTATAGGAGATTTATGAGTTGAATATAGAAGAAAATCAAAGACAGAGCAAAACTATTTCAGGAAGAAGGTACACCACAAACAAAGACAGAGTTGAGAAAATGCTTGATGTTGTACAGGCAACAAAAAACTCTGATGTGGTCAGTGGGGGCAAGCAGAAAGAGATGAGGCTGGAAAAGTAGGTGGGAGGATCAGATTAATGAGGGCCTTGTATATCACGTTAAGAATTTGTGATTTAATCAGTTGTCAATCAGTACTTCTCAATCTGAGTTGAGGTATGTCTACCACTAAGGGATGCAAGATGTCAAAATATAAATAGCACATACTTTCCTAAAAGGTCAATTTTATTCATGCTGGAAGAATAAAAGTAAAAAGTTAATTTAACTTTAGAGAATTTACACCCCTTATATTCTGTACCACAAAGGAAAGAAATGATCCAGAAAATTTGATCAAAAAGTATTTTAAGTGAACTAGGAAAACCTGTGATCTAGAGCAACTGTGCAGACTTCCAGTCAAGATGGCCATATAGCCACACATGGGTCACTTCTTCACACAACCACATCAAAATTACAAATAAAATATAGAACTACCACCTCTCAGAAGGATCAGAAATCCAGTTCAATGGAAGTCTGATAACTATGGAATTAAAGAAACCATGCCCATCCACCAGTAAGAATGGCCTAGAGTTGGAACAGGCTGGTCCCACACCCATGTGTGGTAGATAAAAATTCAGGAGGGATATCTTGAAAGCAAGAAGTCCCAGCTCCACACCAGGCCCTCCAGCCCAGAGTTCTAGTGCCAGGGAAATAAGTCCCCATAACTTCTGGCTGCAAAACCCAGCAGGGGTTTGAGTTCATGGAAGTAAATGCTAGAGCCTCAAGCAGTTCCTCTTGAAGAACGAACACATGGACTCACCTACTCAGACTTATTCTCTCTGAGCATTAGGGTAGCAGCTTGAAAGGCATCAGTGGCATATGGGGAGAAACAAGTGCCCGGCATCAAGGTGAGCAGAGGCCATAGTCCCTTTTCTAAACCCTCCTCCCCAAGAGCCAGTAGGCTGGTGCCATATCTGAGACTCCATCAACTTGGCTAACACTGTCTGACCCACCTTGGAGATCCCCGAGACTCTGCCCCACCCAAGCTGCTTTTCAACACCAATGGCTGGTCTCAGCTCTTCTGCATAATTTACTAAATCCTCTCAAGCAAGAGCTGGCCTCAGTGAGCCCCAGGCCCGGCCCTAGCAGCAGCCAACCTAGTTTCATAACCTGGCTTTGCCTGGGAATCTCCAAGTCCAGCACAAGTAGCCATCTCAGATTGCCTTATAACTCAGGAAAGGTGGCTCCAAGCAAAACACTGGTGGGGGCTGACCTTGGCCTGCACCACCAGGGAAACCCCAGGGCCAGCACACCCAATGGACAACTAACTACAGACCATGTCGAACACCACCACCCTGCTCCTGCACAGCTGATCCTCCATGGACAGCAGAAGGTGGTAGTAAGTGGTCACAGCCAATTCTTGCAGCTGACTGGCCTGGTAAATCCCTCCCACTGATCTCCCAACAGCAACCAAGGCTCAACTACAAGAGGAGGAAGTGCTCAGCCACGTGAAGGGCACACCTCAAGTACCCAGCTTGCGCGATGGGGAACGCTGTGTCATTGGGCCCTACAGGACACCTACTACATTAGGCCATACTACCAAGACACAGTGTCAAAGCAGCTCTACTTAGTACTTATAAACAAACACAGAGAGGCTGCCAAAACAAGGAGACAAAGAAACATGGCCCAAATGAAAGAACAGATCAAAACTCTAGAAAAAGAACTAAACGAAATGGAGATAAGCAATCTATCAGATGCAGAATTCAAAACACTGGTTATAAGGATGCTCAAGAAATTCAGTGAGGACCTCAGCAGCATAAAAAAGACCTAGTCAGAAACAAGGGATACGCTAGTTGAAATAAAGAACCATTTACAGGGAAACAACAGTAGAGTGGATGAATGAAAGAATCAAATCAAAGATATGGAACATAGGAAGCAAAAAACCAATCAGATAATAAGAAGAAAAAAGAAACCAAAAAAAAAAAAAATGAGGGTAGTATATGCATCCTCTGGGAAAACTCCAAGAGGTCCAACATTCACATCATAGGGGTGCCAGAAGAAGAGAAGGAGCAAGAAATTGGAAATCTATTTGAAAAAATAATGAAAGAATACTTCCCTAATTTGGTGAAGGAAACAGACATGCAAGTCCAGGAAGCAGAGTCCCAAACAAGATGGACACAAAGAAGCCCACACCAAGACACACTATAATTAAAATGCCAAATGTTAAAAGATAAAGAATCTGAAAAGCAGCAAGAGAAAAGAAGTTAGTTACCTATGACGGAGTTCCCATAAGACTGTCCGCTGATTTCTCAAAAGAAACTTCGGAGGCTACAAGGGGTTTGGCAAGAAATATTCCAAGTCATGAAAAGCAGGGACCTAAGCCAAGATTGCTCTACCCGGTAAAGCTATCATTTAGAATTAAAGGTCAGGAAAAGAGCTTCCTAGACAAGAAAAATCTAAAGGAGTTCATCATCACCAAACCATTATGGTATGAAATGTTAAAGAGACTTAATTAAGATCAAAACTATGAACAATAAAATGGCAATAAATATGTATCTATCAATAATTAAATCTAAAAAACAAACTAAGCAAACAAGAAGAACAGAGGCAGAATCATGGATATGGAGAGTGTTTTGACAGTTGCCAGATGGGAAGGGGTGTGGAAGAATCGGTGAGAGGTGTGGGAATTAAGAAGTACAAATAGGTAGTTACAGAACAGCCATGGGGGTGAAGTACAGTATAGTAAAAGGAACATCCACAGAGCTTATATGCATGACTCATGGACCCGAGCAATGGTGGGGGTACTGCCTAAAGGGGACAAAGAGAAAAAAACAGAAGAACTGTAATAACATAATCGATAAAATATAATTTGACAAAATAAAAATATTAAGGAAAAAAAAAGCAACTATGCAATTATCATTCATTTTACGTGTCTTGAAGGCAGGGCCTGTTAATCTTCATTTCTACTTTAGCATGTTATATTGCCACACACATAGTGAGTGTTCAAATAAATGAAGAATGACTGTAATAAGTCCTAAAACTCAAAACCTTACTTTGCTGATCTCTAAACTGGTTGTCTTTACTCCTCTGTCATAATCATTTTGCCAATTTCCTTTCTCTTTCTAGTTCCATCACTCTCCTTTTTCCCTACTGTAACCCTATACTTTGGTACTAAATTCTAAAAATAAAAAATAATTCCTCAAAAAAGGATGGGGATTTCTCTTCTATCATACATTCACATGAATAGGGCAGTAAATGCTATAACATACTTTTCTATCTTCATTTTTCTTAAAGTTGACACCAGAGGTGAAACATTCACTATATACCAACCACTCAACAAACTCTTAATCCTTGCAACAGGCTTTTGAAATAGGACCCTTATTTTAGTTAAGGAATATGAAATTTGGAACAGTTAAGTTCTAAGACCAAGGCCACACTGTCAATACCATAGCTGCAAACCAGGGCTAAATCCAGGATTGTATTATTCCAAAGCCAGCATTCCATACATTTCCTTGTCCAGTGGTGTGGGGCATTCTTATCTATATTATGACTAAGCACTTAAAAGTGGTTTTCTCATATAATCTTTGAGATAACCCCCCCAAAGTAGGTGTTTACTAAATATGAAAAAACTGATATTCAAAGAGAAGAACTAATAATGAGCCCAAGATCATTTCAAAATAAGGCAGCGAAGTCAGGATTTAGTAGTCTGGCCACAGAATTTATGCCTTTAGCCACTATGTTACATAGCCTTACAGTAAAAAAAATGGGACAAGGCGGCAAATAATTACAACAGTAGAAAAAATGCTATGACAGAATTATATAGAAAGAGTTTAATTGTAGGAAACATGGAAAAGTCCACAAAGGTTGACTGCAGTAGGTGGCCCTTGGAAGGTAAATATGAGTTAGGAGTTGAAGAAAATGTCACTACAGAATGGGAAAGTAAGTGCAAAGTTCTAAGACAACAAAATAGCATGTGGAGCTCTCTGGCTGTAGGAGACACATCAGAAAGGGTCCCCCCTCCTGCTGATTCACCTGGAGAAGTGGGCAAGGGCCAGATTGTAAATACAATTGTTTGCCATGCTAAGAAGTTTAGATCTTATTATAGTCTATTTTTCTTTTGGCTTTTTAAAATGCGTATCTTCTTTTGATAAATAAAATTCTCCTGCCCTCCTCTAAAAATTTTTAAAGATTTTAAATTTTTTATTATTTATTTTTTTAGAGAGAGGGGAAGGAAGGAAGAGAGGGAGAGAAACATGGATGTGTGAGAGATACGCCGATGGGTTGCCTCTTGTACACCTCCAACTGGGAACCTGGCCCACAACCCAGGCCATGTGCCCTGAAATGGGAATCAAACTGGTTACCTCTGGGTTCACAGGCTGGTGAGCAATGCACTGAGTCACACCAGCCAGGGCTAAAAATTTTATAAACATAAATTTTTGTGTGTGAAGAAGAAAACCACTGAGGCATTTTCAACAAGAGAATGGCATGATCTGATTTTCACATTAGGAAGTCCACCTTTTAGAAACCTGGTTGAGAGAGTAAAAGGGCACAAGTCTGTTGGTAGAGAGACAGCATAAGAGATTACATCAATAGTTCAAAAATTCAATGACAAGAAAACAAAGGTGAAAAGGAGGGAATGGATCAAGAGATACAAGTAGATAGTAAATTTATAAAATGTAAAGCCCAACTAAGTATAGATAACGAGGGTAAAGAAAAAGTTAAGTATGACTTCCAAATTTTTGCTGGAGTCATCCGTCTATAGTGGTATGTTTAACCATGGTAGACATTATAGGAGAAAAACCAGTTTTTGAAGTTTTTGTTTGGGGCAGTAGTGGTACAAGCTCAGTTACAGAAATATTTCACTTACAATACATGAGTATCTATATATCCAGAAAAAAATAATCAAATTGGCAATTAAATAGAAATAGTTAGGAATATAACTAGGAAATGGCAATAGAAACCAATAGATGATAAAGCTGCTCAGGGAAAATACATAGGTGAGGAGATGACCAAGGACTTTTGTTTTTAGTCCATAACCAAAGTAATCTACCTTCCTCAAATTACATATTGTATCTTTGAAATACACTTGTTTTCTGTTTAAATTAGAGTCCCCAAAGGAAAAAGACCTCATCTTAATAATTTCTGAAAAGCACCTAGTGGGGCAAGTATTCAGAGCACATAGTAAATGTTCAGTATGGCTGAACTGATCATCAAAGTTAACCTGATATTACAGAGTTCTAAATGCATCACGTTATTCAGCTTAGTGGAAGTAGTCTTTATACATAGTAAATAGCTTTTAAAAAGTTATGGATTAATTAAAAGTTTCAAGTTATATTTTATCTCATTTACCTTTCATCACAATAAGAAAATTTCATATCCAGACTGTGACGACTGAGGAAAGTCTTGCTATCTAATGGAATTTCAATATTTGATGGATGAGGAATGGGTTCACAAATGAGCACCAAGCACGTCATAGGTGGTTTCTTATACCCACATTGAGACTGGTTACCATTGGTATCGTACACGTGAATATGTCCTGTGCAATGAAGCACCTGTGTATAAAGAAAAGCAGTTTTAAAAAATGTATATGTACAATGCTAGAAAAAAAATTCAGAAAGAAGTAGTTGAGTCTGATATGGAAAGTAAGTTTTGATAAAATATGCTGCCCTTAGTAGATTAACTATATTTCTGGAAATCAACAAATATTTTCCCTACAAAACTACCCACAACCTACCCCTCAGGTACCACAAATTATCTTTTCTTTTAAAGGAAAAGAAGGAAATCTTGCCCTTTGTAACAGCATGTATGAGCACAGAGAGTTCTATGCTAAGTGAAACAAGCCAATCAGAGAAAAACAAAGACCATACAATTTATTCCATTCATACATGGAATCTAATTAACAAAATAAACTAACAAAATAGAAGCAGATCCATAGATAGAGAACAGACTGACAGCTGTCAGAGGGGAGGGAGAGTTGCGGGGCTGGTTGAAAAAGGTGAAGGGATTAAGCAAAACCAACAACAAAAGAACCTCAGACACATACAATAGTATGGTGGCTGTGGGGTATGAGGGGAATAAATGGTGATGAAAGGAAATTTGACTTGGGGTGTTGAACATACAATACATTGTACACTTGAAACCTATAGAATTTTATTAAGCAATGTCACCCCAATAAATGTAATAAGAAAGAAAAAAACATAAAAAAAATCTTCATATAAACCTGGGCTGATTTTTTCTTTCATCTGGTTATCGTAGCTGTTTGATGGTTATTTCTTACTGAAATAACTTTTAAAACTGAGCAAAAAAACCCAAAAAACAACAACAAAAAACAGTCAATAGAAAATTAAGTTCTATCAAGATTCAAACACTGGATAGCTGGCAAAGCCAACTGACTGTTAGCCCAGTAAGCCAGTTGTCATAATTCACATAATTCAAATTTGTGTCTTAAACAGGCAAATTAATTATACTGTTTGGATGTTAAACCTGCAAAAGCCAAGGGACAACTGTAAGTTTTCCTTCACAGTTCTGAAGCTACCTTAATACTAGCAATGTCAAGATGCATGAAATTATCTATAAGTGTATCACCACTCACAGATCATTTTTACTTACCTTCCATGTTGCAGACTTGATGTTCATAGTTCTCCCCCGGCTAGTTAGGGTACACTTCATTCTGAGAAAAAAGCTTCGCTGTGTATTTTGCTCTTTTCCTTTTTTTACAAGGCCTAAGGAAAGCATGAAATAAAGTTTAAAAACATAACTAAATATGCAAATTTGTTATAGTAAGAGTAGCACAGTCCCCGTCAACTGGGAGCTGTTCAATTCAACATCCCAGCACAAACAAAGAGAAACACACTTGCTTTCCCCACTCCAACACATCCAGCAACCTAACCCTTGGGTTAATAACGGGTTCAACAGCAGTGATTCCCTCAGTTGATAGGAAGAGAATCCATAGTTGGGTAACAGTTAATCATTTCATATTCAAGCCAGTAAAGTTGGTCAAATTGCAAAGAAATATAAATATGGTATGAATTTGTCCTGTAAATATCCTATCAGTGTATAATCATACACCCAAAGAAGGAACTTCAAACTCTTCCAAACCTTTACTAAATATGTTAGTTCAATTTATAATAAGCACTCCGTTTATTTATAGAACTTTTAAAATATAAAATTTATTAATAGTAAATAAATAATTTTTTATCTGATTTTCCCTTAAATCTCCCTATGAAAGCAGGTAGGAAATTATTTCTATTATTAGGTGAAAAAAAGTAAATGACTTTTCAAAGCAAAGTTAGAATCAAATCAAATTCAGGTCTATTTACTCATATTCCAAACCTAATATAACTGAAAAATGAGATTACAACACTCAGGTGACTAAGCAAACAGCAACCTGAGTTCTTATCTTCATTGATCAGTCTCATTCGGTATTTATTATTCAGGAACTAGACTAGATATTGCAGGCAATACAAAGATGAGTAAGACACACTGCCTGTCCTAAAGAAGTGAAACATTTAGCAGATTACAGGGAAGCCAATTAACAATTCAACGCAGACACAGTCAGTGCCCAAGACTTACAAGAACACTTTAACCGAGTACAGAGAGAGCTTAGAAAATAACCTCTAATTATGGAGAAATCAGGAAGTTGTTCTTAGAGGAGACATCAGAATTGCAATAAGTAGAGATGAGTTAGAAGGGTATGCTGGGCAGAAGGAAGAGAATGAAAAGCACATAGGTGGGAAAAGAGCACATTTGGGGAACAGTAGTAGATAATTCAGTTTGACCACAATACAAAGTACATGCAGAAGAGTAATGACAATGTTAGACGAGAAGGTTAGAGCCATAACTCAGCCTTAAATATACAACATGGAGCTTCCAAAAGTTTCTGAAGTGAGAAGCACTATCAGGAACTTAACATCAATCTAGCAGCAACATGTAGGATATATAAGAATTAGAATATATCATGGTAATAAGGGCCTGACCAGTAGAAGTAAAAAGGATGACAAAACATAAATGAAGAAGTAGAACCTATAAACTTAAAAACTGATGAAAATAAGGTAGCAGAGAAATTTTACGATCTGTAGATTTTTAAGGCTAGTATTCAGAAAGAAAAGTGTCAAGTAAAAAAAGAATCAAGTTAAATTTAAATGTAGGCCTAGTTAGCTGGAAATGCTGGCGAGACTCATGGAAGGAGTTAGAGTTCCAACTTATAATAATGGAACTAGGCAAATTAGGGCAGTCTTGGTGCTGATATAAGTTATTCGGGTTTACATAAATAAGGACTGAATTTGCCCTCCTGAGAAGTGTCTGACAGTGGATTTTAAAAAGATGCAACAGAATCACACTGGTCTTGGGGATAGTATAAGGGTGTGTGTTTGGGGGATGGGGAAGTGGTACTGGTGGGGGTGGCAGCAGTGACCCACATGTAAACTGGGATATTTTCAGTACTTCATAATCTAAGGTTAAATTGGACCAATCTTTGAAAATACAAAGCTATTGAACTGGGACATAAACATAAATTTTAATACTAAGGTAGTGGAGAAGTACTAGTATTTTCCTAATGGGAAAAACATTCTGAATAAATAAATTTTGGGCCTTCTAAAAATAAATCATCTTTTTAACACTATTGAAAGAATAATAGGACTATGTTGTGTAAATACACCTGTGGCTCCTAGTGTATCATTAAAATGTAATGTACTGTAGTAGCCTTTCTAAGTGAAAACCTGCATTTTTATTTCTAAAAAAAGAAAAAAACCATCAAAAATTCATTAATTGCATTAGAAATGATTTCAAAAAAATGTTCATGTGCTTAAAAATTTGGTTAAAAACATACATTTAAATTATATTAAGCAGACTATATCCAACCTAGAAGATTTAGAATAATTCATTAACATCACAACCAAATCAAAATGAAACTTCCTAATATCTATCCACTTACAGTCTAGCCTAAAGGAAGCACTGAGCAGCCAATACAAACCCTCAAGTCTAACCACCTGAACTCACATTAAATTCATTGACAACCTACGTAGGTCCTTGCTCAGAATGTATTTACTCCTCCTTTATACAGTGTGCATTTGCTTTCCAAGTTCACAGTAAACACACAGTAAGAAATTTAAAAACAGGAGAGGGCTCCTCCTAACAAGGTGAAAAATGGCAAGAAAATGTAGTGAAAGTTGGTGAACATGAAAAGAACTCCCAAAGTGCTAACAAGTGTGGACTCTAGAGCCAGTCCACCCAAGTTTAACCCATGCTCTGACACTTACTAACCCAGTAATCTTTGGCAAGCTACTCGATAACTCTGTGCCTCGGTTTCCTTAAGAAAAGAGAAATAACAACAGTAACCTCACAGGGTTGTGAGGAATAAAGGAGTTGAAACACATAAATGCAGAGAACAGTGTTCTGGCACAGCATACTCTCTCAATAGAGGTTAACTATTATTATAAATGAGATGAGATGAAAAAGAAACCATAAAAAAACTACTCAGAAGTTACTATAAATTTGAGGTTGTTTAACACAGATGTAAACAAACGTACACTTACATTAGAGAGCTGCAAAGAGCAACTACAGAGCATAATGACAAATTTTCATTGTAAATTGCAGTTACAAATGATTCAATGAAAATTTACAAATTATGATCAGGACACTCTGTTTAAGAGGGCACAGGTATGAAAAGACTTTCTTTACACACCATAGAATAATTAGTAGGCAGTGATAGGGGGTGCTCTGGGAGTACAGTAGTCCCCCCCTTATCTGTGGTTCTGCTTTCTGCAGTTTCAATTACATGGTCAACCTCAGGTTCAAAAATAAAAAATTGAAAATTCCAGAAATAAACAATTCATGTTTTAAGTTGAGGGGAAAAAAGAGACCCTTGCCCAAAATCTTGGAACATTTGGTAATTTTTAACAATACCTTCCTAAGAGTTAGAGGTCTTTTTTTGTTGCTGCAAATGTGGGGAAATCCATAATGTAATACTTTGTAATATAACTACATAGTCTCAAGTTATTGTAAACATCATAAAAGGTCGAATAAGCAATTATTATGTTTTTTAAAATCTGGTGAATCTTCTTGTTTTTTTTCCCCCCTTGGGCCTTTAGAAAGCTTAAATCCAAACATGCACCTCAATTTCAGTAACAGTCTAAAATCCTATTGTCTGCCCTGGCTGGTGTGGCTCAGTGGGTTGAGTGCCAGCCTGCAAACCAAAAGGTCGTGGGTTAGATTCCTAGTCACAGCACATGCCTGGGTTACACACCAAGTCCCCAGTTCGGGGGAGGTGGAAGAGGCAACAGGTTTCTCACACATATTGATGTTTCTCTCCCTCTCCTGTCTCCTGTCCTTCCCCCCCCTAAAAATAAATAAATAAAATCTTTAAAAAAATAAAAATAAATTTAAAAATTCCACTGTCTGCTATTTGTATTATGACTTCTCCTTGTCTTAAAGTTGTTCTTAATTTATAACCTCCTTGGTCCTTATTTTTATTTATTCTTCCATTTCATCTACTCATACACTAACCCCCCCCACACACAGCATGTACACATTATGTGGGCTTTAAATTTTTTTTACATATTTTAATTAAATTCCTAAAAAATAAAATACTGGATTTAACAAAGAACAGAGTAACATTTTATTAAACATAAAACGATGTTTTACCTTAAATTACTACAATAACAAAATTTAAAAATTAGTAACAGAATCTGATCAGGTAATGCCACCCGCCACATTAAATTAAACAATAGACTTTTCTTCTCACCATTTCTGTGTGTAAGCATTTCTCTCATTTCTTCATGGTCACACGGATGAGTAAAATCAAACACACTGTGTCCAGTTAGTTCAAACTGCAAACATATTTTCAAAAATTAGATCTGTATCATAAAATAGTAAAAATAAATAAGGACTCTAAATATATGGGTATTTACCTGTGTTAATCCCATATATTTGTTCACATTATCAGAAATGTAAATCATATCACCATCATCTGTGAGAACCATAACAAAACCATCCAGAGCTTTCAAATAAAAGCAATTCATTTGTGCCTTCATTTCATCTTCAATATCCAAATCCCCTAAAAAAAGCACAAAAGAGGGAAAATTCATTTAAAGGTTATACTTAAATAATATTAGATGTTTTAATAGTTTTCCCCATATACTTTATTTAATATTCAAACCTATATTTTTTCCCATCACTCTTCTTCTTTTTTTTTTTTTTAAGGGGAAAGTGCAAACACAGTCCCCCACTACCACAAATTAGACAGTTGAGTTTCCCACATTTGGGGAAACTGCAGGGGTCAGCACATCCGGAGTGCAATGGATAAGCCTCACCCTGGGAAAACCACCTTCGTGATCATGGTATCTCCCCTGCTAGGTAAGTCTACTTTTTCTTTTAACATAGCAGTGAAGGCCAGAAGACAGGAAAACTAAAATTATATTTGCCAGCTGCTTTTAATAATTATTTAAAGTAATACAGAAAGGCAAACAATTGAAAAAAGAAAGAAGGGCCATCTTATTAAAAGACAGGTGGCCATCTTATTAAAAGACAGGTAGACAGGTAGACAGGTAGACAGGTAGGTAGGTAGGTAGGTAGGTAGGTGGGGCAGGAAATAAAGAGAAACAAAAGGCCAAAGCTTTAAAAGCCGGTAATAAAAAAGGCTGTAGTATTAAGGAAGAATTGACCATCCTCTAAATATAATTTCTAATTACTTTTAATTTCTAATTTTTAGGCCTATTATGCCCTTGTAAAACAACTCACCAGCATCGAGAAGTTTCCTCACACGCAAATAGCTGATGGTAAGCCTCATAACAGAAGCCTTATCAAGATGCGAACTCACGTTATGGGGAAGTGGCAACTGATGAGCAAGCTCATAAAAAACTTCAGACTCTTTACTTCGCCGAGATCTGGCTGCATCTCTAGACTTTTCTTTTCGACGTTCAGAACTTATCCTATTTAACAAAAAAGAAGGGGATGCGGAAAAGAGACAGAAAATTTATGTTAGTTTGCCTTTGCTTGACTATATTTTACATTCTGCTTACCACAGAAGGATAAGAAGATGCCATGTAATTAAATTATATAGATTTGTCTACCACATGCAAGTATTTTTAATGAGCGCTTATACAAATTTTTGGATTCTTGAGACACAAGGAAATCTCATAAAAAGTCCAAGATGAAGTGTTAAACCAGTCTGAAGTAGGTGTTTCCTCCCTGGCATGTCAAATTGAAAGGGATGCTTTTGTTCAGCCCAAATCTGAAACACTGCCTGTATATGAAGGCTGCATCTTCATTGCCATTCAGAAAGTCTCAAAACAGAGAAATCATACCTAATGTAGAGAAATGGAAGTTGTGCATAGTAACGTGAAAACAGGTGTTTTAAAAAAAATTGTTGACACTATTACAAATGTCCCCATCCCCTCCCCTTTGCCCATTTGCAACCAATCCCCAACTCCCTTATCCTCTGGCCATCACCACAGTGTTGTCTGTGTTTATGGGTTACACATATATGATCTTTGGCCAATCCTAAGCAGGTGGAACAATAATAGCTATGAACTGATTTTTAATTCAAGTTTCTTTTGACTCCAGTACTCTCCTACCTTTCGCTTTCATGTATGAGCAATCCCGAATGTAAGGTATAGGAATTTATATTAGAAGATATAATAAGCTACTGTTTTCAGATTGCTTACTCCCTTAACAGCCCCTCATCTACACTAGCATAACAGGTGATAAATAAATGCAGGGTGATGGAAGAAAAACAAAGATGTAGCACAATATTAAGAATTTAAAGGAATGGGTTAACAAAGATTAATAAAGGTGTCAACACAATGATGTATCTTTGGGGAAGTATTCTAAGAATAAAGTCAGTCAAAAAGATTTTTGTAAATCAGACCAAGCAGAATTGACATTCTTTGCTTAACTGCATAGCAGCATCTATTCCTCTTGACCCAAATGAAGATAAACAAAACTAAACTGGTCTCTGTCCTTAGCTTCTTTTTTAATAGACACCTATTAAAACCTACTATGTGCCAAACACTGCCTGTACTAGAACTACGTGCTTAATTCTCTCTTAACAACCTACCATGTTTCGGACTATAAGATGCATTTCCCCCTGGAAATTTGGGAGGAAAAGGGGGTGTGTGTGCATCTTATAGTCCAAATGTAGCTTATCTCGCTTGCTGTGTGTGTGTGTGTGTGTGTGTGTGTGTGTGTGTGTGTGTGTGGGGGGGGGGGGGGGGGGCGGGCAGTGGAGCGGGGTCACAGGTTATCAAATATTTTACATTTTTTGCTCCAAATTCCCCCCACTATTTTCATCCTCTAAAACCTAGGTGCGTCTTATGGTCTGGTGTGCCTTATAGTCCTAAAAACACGGTATATATAGGTTAAATATTATCCCTATTTTATAGCTGAGGAAACTGGGATGCACTTGGTTAAAAAGAGCCATTATGTAGCGGACAAGATTTTGAACCCTGATGTTTTTGTTTTCCTCCAAAGTCTTTGCCGTTCTGCAATGTTTTATCTTCTCATGGAGAATGCTGCTTCTACTACAAATACTTGGCTGCTGTCCTATGACTTCAAATTAACCCGGATAAGTCGATTATTTATTAAATATTGAAAATAGCCATTACCATTCATTGAGGACTTAGCAATATGCTAAGGAGTGTGACAACATTGTTTCACTTAATCCTCCTTTATGTTCTACGAATGAATGTACATAGTTGTCTTCACCTCAAATCTCTCCTCCCTCCAAATGATTTGCAGAGCCACAAGGTTCAATCACAGAAGCAACATTCTCAAGAAACAATCAGGGCTCTCAGCACATGCTCATTATATTGCGACAATAGCAATAATATAGTTTTTACCACTTACTCAATTTCATGTGCTTATCTAACCCTTATACTTTAATAAGGAACAGCAACATTTCATGTTAGAACTGAACTTCAATACAAAAATTTCAACTCAAGCATCCAGATTAATTTATCTTGAGTATCTTCAGATTTCAGGTAAGCTACCATAAACTGTTATTACTTGTAACTACTCATCTATGTGAACCAGGGTCTTCTCGATACTGTACAGTTTATATAAAAACATGAAAATAAATTAGATGTGGAGGTCATGAAAATACAACAATGTCAATAATCTGAACTCCATTTTTTATGTGCACTAGAACTGCCTCATTGTTCTCATTGACTTTAAGGAAATGTTTTAAATTTGAATTCACAAATAAAAATGTATACTAATAAAAGAATTAAAAATCTATTTTATACATATACTAGAGTTCCTGGGGCAGGATTTGGGGGAGAGGTCAAGTGTGTCCCCATTGGCCCTAACATTTGCGATACTGTTTCCCTCCCTTCTTTCTCCTCTTGGATATGCAAGTGAGAGGCAGTGATGGCAGTGGGAAACAGATTCCTATCTGGTTCAAGTAAAACCAACAAAAAGAGTGCTGATCAATGATCTCATGATAAACCTAAATGAATATTATTAGTTCAAATGGCACAATCAGTCTAGATGATCAGAATTTTATCAGTACCTTTCAGACTTACTATCCCTCTTTCTCTTAATTACTCAACCAAATCTAAGCTACTAATAAATGAAACATTTTATGAAACATTTAAATCCTTTTATTACCTGTATCTGACCAAGCTAACCATGGTTATGGATTACCTCCATAGCTTTAAAAATACTTGTATTGTCCAGAACTTTGAAGATATGATTGTCCAAGATGTGGCAACTAAATTTATAAGACAAATCCATTAGAAATATGAGCTTGGATAAAACATTTAAAGGATAATATATTCAAATCAGTGAAGTCTATAAGAATAAGAATTTGGGCATATGCCAGGATTTTGGAAGAAAAATAAGCCTCAATAAAACAAGTAATATAATACTTCAAGAGTTAACAAGCCTAAATTAGATGAAGAAAGCAATGAAAATCAGTAGGTCCTCCACTACATAATCAATCTGGACATAAAGCAATTAGGAGACCTGTAATAAAAATTTAATGAAGAAACTGATCTGATGTTCTTCACATATGACTACGGGAGCTCTTAAATCATTTCTGGCTTAAAGATTCCTAAGTTCTTATGAGTTTCAGCATCTGCGCTGCCCAGCTTCTTGTGTACTCACAGGAAGGCTCTTTTTATCAGGGCATATACGCCACAGAATTACAGTGTTGACCAAGAATTATTCCTGTCAGACCATGTGATGAATAAAGAGATGAATCCTGTACTGTTTGTCTACTTACTACTTAAGATTGCACATTAAAAGGTTTGTAGACTGGCAGACTTTCAGCATGGAAATATGCTCACTGTATTACTCAAAATTATCAATTATCTAGGTTTTTATTTTATTGAGTATAGATCAAGTAATTTTCTGCTACTTATACATCTGCATAAGGTGCTACTGCAGACTGCTAGTCATACTGGAAATCAATTAAGAGTACAGTAAAAATTCTGCCTTTTGAATAGTTTGCTTACCCAATTCCATGACTGTCCTAGAACAATGTTTGAGTAAACTAGCAAAACAGCTCACTCTTAATATTCGTGGTACTGTAGTTATCACACACTTATATTTTATTATTATTTAACTTACACTACTGGACAAGAATCTAACAATTTTATTTGAAATTATTTTGTATAAGAATTATACTTAGGAAGATAATTTAGAGTCACTACCTTACTGAGCTTCTTGTGTATAGAGTTCATGAATAAGCAATAGCCATGATAGAGAATGCCTATTATTCTTCAGATTAACAAGAACGCAAAATAATCACAAATATTTGAAGGCATCTGTGTTGCCTACTGATTGCAAAAGAAAAGTCTGTTAGTGTTCCTTGTAAATATGACTTTAAGAACTGAAGGTAGATCATAATCATTCAAGATGTTAAGATGATCAGTTATTTCTAATAAAAATGTGAAATTTTAAAACTCTCAACTCTTTTATACTTGGTGATTTTAAAACTCTTTCTGGGCCATGAAGATATGTTATTGCTTTGTACTTCTTGAATCAGCATTTCTATAGGACAGCCATTGTGAAGTGAAGTTCCACCATCTAAAGGATGTAGCATTTTACCCTGTCTGGTGTGGCTCAGTGGGTTGGGCATGGGCCTGCAAACCAAATGCTCGCCAGTTCTATTCCCTGTCAGGGCACATGCCTGGATTATGGGCCAGGTCCCTGGTTTGGGGCATGGAAAAGCAACAGATTGATGTTCCTCTTGCACATCAACGTTTCTCTCCCTTTCTCCCTCCCTTCCCCTCTAAGAAAATAAATAAAATCTTTTTAAAAAAATGACGTGACACTTAGATGTTCCTTTCCAAAAAGTTCTATACCCAATTTTGTCTCTGCCAATCCATGAATATGTGTAAACATTTTCCCATGCACTCCTGTAGCAATATAGCTTGTAGATCCTTTATATCTCTTTACTTTTTGCCAAGCTGATAGGTGAAAATTGTACCTCATTACTTTAACTGCCCTGAACTTTTAAAGTCTCAGGCCAAAGGGAAGTCCAAGGAAATTTTCATGTTTCTTAGTTGGCATTTTGGCCTGCAGCTTTAAATTCAAACATTTATACATCATACACTGTATGTACACAGTGGTATTCTAAACATTTTTATCAATTAATTTATTTAACCTTTATTATCATAACCATGTTACAGATAAGGAACCTGGTTAAACAGCTTACCCAAGATCAAAGAGTTAATAAATGGTAGACCCTATGCTCAAATTCAAGGAGTCTGGCTCTAAAACCCATGCTATTAACAACAGTCTTCTCAGAAACTCATTCTAATTACCAAGTATTCATAAGTCATCATTATAAAATTCAAAATGTGTTTTTTTCACATCTCCAAAGGCAAAAAAAAGTTAAAGGGGTTGGCTTTAAATTTAGGATTTGACCCTAAGTTATTTGGAGGGACTCATGGTCAGGCCCTCTCCTGGAGTCTGTCAATAATCCCAAATCCTAAATGAAAAGCATCTACGATGGCAATGCTCTCTGTTCAACTGTCCATCAGTTCTTCAAAGCAAGGCAGTCTTTAATGGGTATTGCCAACCACAATGGGGAGAGAATTAAGAGGACAGTCTACCTCATATACTCCCACTATATTTTTAACTTGCACAGACAAACTATTTGAACATCTTAGCTCACTACTGTTGGAGTTTTATTTGCTCAATATCTGGATTTCCAAAATGAGAGCAATCCGCATAGTCACTTCAAGAGATCTGGCTGGGCATAAGCCTTATTAAGATACTTAATCATACAAAGTACCATGAGAGAAAAAAATGAAGAGAATTTTCTTCTAACATTTATTGGGTACTACTATGCACCAGGTACTGTGTTAAGTGTTTTCATATATTAGCTCATTTAATCATCATAACTCTACAGAATACCAAAATACGAGGTGGGATGTAGCCTTCCTGAACCTTAGAATAACTTACTCTCATTCAAGAAATAGTCACTTAGTAAATATTTTCTGAGCACCTATCTATTAAGTGCTATGAATTGAGCTAGGTAAGCAGAACAGCCCTGATGGAATTTAAGACAGCTTCCCACTTGGTCTGCTCATATAGCTATATTGTCAAATGCAGGTCTAGTTGCATCACAATCACTTAGGGACATTGGCCAACATTTCAAATATCTGGGCTCCAACTTTTAAAATTCTGATTCAGTAATCTGAAGCAGGGCCCCCAAATCTGGGTTTTTAAAAACTGCAAAGGTGTATGTATAGTGAGATTTGGGAATCACTGACCAAACTCATCCTTCCTTTATTTCATTTTAATTTCTCCCTCAAATTACTACCATAATGATCTTTTCAAAATAAGAAATCTGATATTATGTCCTGCTTACCATCTCATCAAAAGTACAGAAGACAAAGTATCATTTTTCAATGAAACCCATCCTTACCTAGTTCCTTGCCCCATCCTTTGTCATTTCCCAGATCCTTTAGCCATGCTGCCGGTTAATCAAAAACATAAGATTTCATTCCTTCTGGTTCACTCACCACACTCTCTCTGCCTGGAGTACCAGGAATATATAACCTGGTAAATTTTTGTGAGAAATTTTCAAGTTTTAACACTACCATCACTTTCTTTCTGTTCTGTCTCCTAAAACTGTTCCCCCTCCTAGATCTGACCATTTTGGTTATTTTGCTGATTTTTACCTTCCTCTACAATCCTTAAAGCTTCTTGGAGACAGGAAACTACCTCACTTGCCTTTGTATTTTTAGTAGGGATGTGCCTAAATTCTACTTGGTGTTAGCACTGGCCCAAATCTGCTGTTTGCCCATGGAAGGTTGACTGTCCTTTCAAAGTTCTTTTTGTGAGCCAGGAATTGGCACTTCATCAGTGCTCCTGAAATCCTATAGATTACAATCATAATTAAACAGCATAACAATGCCAGGACTTTAGGGAACCACCCTGCCTGGTTTCAGAAGCTGTAATCCCCTGTGGCTAAGAGTAAGTAAAGGACCTTGGGACCACAGGCCACTTAGGAGACAAAGGTTATCTTCCTTGTGGGGGCACGCCTCTGCCCCCTTTCACTTCACCCTGCTTGGCCACTGGCAGATGACTGATTAGCTAATGAAGGGCAAGATTCCTTGGAGGGACGACTTAAGACAGGCATGGTCATGGAGGGGCCCTCAAGGGAGAACTTGGGGGGCTATGGAGAAAGGGGGTGATGGACCCTCACTCCTCAGCTTTGACATAGCCTGAGTCCTCATTCTATCTTCAAGAAGTCTCCTAACCTCTTGGCTACCTTACTTCCCCTGCCTGACTTAAGCCTGAAACAATGCTTGAGGTGGGTGCAGCCCTGTGCTGGAAAGGGCAGGTTTCCTGGGCCAATCAGGCCTAAGAAAGAATGAATAAAATCCACTTTGCTGATACTCTCAATTTAAATAAGGGTCCAAGCAGAAGTGAGTTTGTTTCCCCGAAGTTTTAGGGCCCTTTAACTATCTGACCCTGACTCAGAAGAAGCCCTCAGAGTTCTGTGAATGTTATCTACTGTTTAATCATTTCAGCCTGACAATGATTGATGAGCTTTATGTATACACCCTGTATTTCTGTGCAAACTGAACCCAATAAAAGCCTGTCAAGGCAAGGGTTGGGGCACTCTCCCTTTGAGAGAGTGGCTGTGCAGTCCCTTTTCCTCCACTCCACAGGACTCGGTTAAAAAAAACCACCAAACAGTGTTACAGTGAAGAGCACCAATATCATCAGCAAGGAGAGTTAAGTGATCTCTCCAGTGAGGAGATTTAGACACAGGGAGAGAGAGCTGAGAATGTAGGATACCAATCTGCCAAAGAGAGGTTCAAAGTTTAAGATTATTCCCTCACCACTACAATCTATCATTTCTTTTACTACTTTGTCCTAAGCTAATATGGTCAGGAAAATACATTAGTTGTAGTTAATGTTGTTAACAAATTTACAATCATCATCTGTAACACTTTTATAAATGTCCTCCTAGCCCAGCTGGAAACACAGGGTTGAGGTTTTTTGTTTTCTACAGTCTTTTTCAAGAAAGTGTTGAAGTTTCCATCATTAAGACATGAAAGGTTTTCATTAAGTTAGTTTCTAATTCCAGTGGCTTTTACCCTCAAGGCGGGGTGGGGGGAGGTTACTCTTAGACATGCATTTTATTTTATATTTATTATTAGGAGTATTCTTATTATTAATAATATTTATTACTATACTTCCCATCTGAGGATTGCTGCAAAACCAGAGTATTTCAAACAGGTAACATTTAATTTAAAAAATCTGTACTTAAAAAAAACAGCAACCCAGGGCACATGCCTGGGTTGTGGACCAAGTCCCTGGCTGGGGGCATGTGCAAGAGACAACCAATCTATGTTTCTGTCTCACATCAATGTTTTTCTCTCCCTCTTTCCCTCCCCTTCTCTTTGAAAATAAATAAAATCTGCCCTGGCTGGTGTGGCTCAGTGGACTGAGTGCCAGCCTGTGAGCCAAAGGGTTGCAGCCAGGTCCCCAGTGAGAAGCACGTGAGAAGCAGCCACACAATGCCATTTCTCTCCCTCTCTTTAAAGCAAAAAAGTAAAATAAAATAAAAAATAAAATCTTTAAAAAGGGAAACTGGTATACTCATGTTGGAGAACATCAAATATTTCTTGATCATCTCCTGTGAGCAGGACCCTGTTCCCAGCATGGGGCATAGTTCAATAAACAAAACAGACTACATTACTACCCTCGTGGAGCATACGTTCTAGAACACATATATCTTTGTTTCTTGTCTTTATTCAATAGCAGTTACCAGGGTCAATCCCTAATTGACAAAATATTAACCACAGGAATAATCTTGCCATAAAAATCAAGTAACATGAAATTTAGAAGGCAAAGCCTATACAAATTAACCTGTTCTTATAGGAGATGTTACAATATAATTCTACATGAAAAGAACAGATTTTACAATAAAATTTCAGCATGAATCCATTTCTCTGTATGGGCATGTAAGGCGCGTGTGTGTGTACACATATGTACGCGCGCGCGCGCACACACACACACATACATATAGTGTATATACATATATATACATGTAATTTATAAATGCACAGATAAAACCAGAAAGATATAATTATGTAAATATTAGCAAAGTTTACAAAATATTAATGTTAGCAGTTTCTAGATGACAGAATTATATATGTTGTACTTGGAGAAAACTTCACTAATAAATGACATTATCAGTACACCTACACTTGTCAGAAAAATGAAAAAGAAATGGTCATCTAACTTTTTTTTAAAGTTTATTTTATTCTCATTTGGGGGGGGAGAGAAAAAAAACATCGAAGTGAAAAACACAGATGTATCTGCTGCCTCCCGCACACACCCCAAAGGGGAATTGAGACCATAACCTGGTCATATGACCTGAACAGGAACTTAACAGGTGACCTTCCCATTACAAGACGATGCCCCAACCAACTGAGCCACACTGGCCAGGGATAACTTTAAAATTTATTTTCCAGAAAGACTAACTAAAAACAATTTTTTCCTTTACGCTCCAGGAAGTAGAAAGTAAAGACTGAGTAAGCAATACAATTCAATGTTTTTAATTTATCACTTTAATGTAATTTTCAGGTTTTGAAAATTTGGTCATTTCAGAATTTGATATTTCAAAATATAGGTGAAATGGTTTGTTTCTAAAGAAAAATATTCAGAATATATACACACACTAATTTTATTTTTGAAAGTAACTTAAATTTCTTGCTTTCGATGATTATTATCCTACCAGCATGGTAGTACCTCTTTAATACCCACAACTAGAGAAAAGATGGATTATTTACCTTTCAATAACCTCACAAAAATGCTTAGTTTAACTACTTGAAATCCACCCTGGCTGGTATGGCTCAGTGGCTTGAGTGCCAGCTTTTGAACCAAAGGGTCATGAGTTCGATTCCTAGTCAGAGCACATGCCTGGGTTGCAGGCCGGGTTCCCAGTAGGGGATGCTCTAGAGGTAACCACACACTGATGTTTCTCTCCCTCTCTTTCTCCCTCCCTTCCCCTCTCTGTAAAAATAAATAAATAAAAACTTAAAAAAACTCTTGATATTCTAATGTTGCCAAAAAATAAATAGGGAAAAAAGAAACACTGTTGTAAATTAGAGTGTACATTCTGAAAATGAAATCCATTATCACATCTGAGGTAGCATTAATGGGTAAATGTTCTACTTACACCTTAATTAAATGTGTTAATTAACTAATAGATTCATATCTGTTTACATTAATGTGTATCTATGTTGTTTATAAAAATATGCTTTTGTTTTATGATTATTCCTAAATAGTGATTTCAATCAACTCTCTCCTGGTTCAAAATTGGTAATGAGCCTCACAAAAAATCTTTGATCCCCTACTATGTATAGTACCAGATAAATAAAAAACCAAAAATGTGTATATGAAACTCTTCTTCTAAGATGGAGATTCTCAACATTTAGCTTGCATTACAATCACCTGGAGGATTCTCAGAACACAGATTACTAGGCTCTCCCCCCAATTTCTAATTCAGCAGGAGAGTACCCGAAGATCTTCATTTCTAACAAGTTAGTGGGTGGTATCAATGATGCTTGTCTGGAGAACGCTTTGAGCCCCTCTGCTCTAAGAAAATACTTTTGTACGTGTCCTTCAAAAATGCCCAAAGAAGTAAAAGATTGCATTTGCATTCAAAAATTGTTTATTAAAACTTTCTCTTAAAAATTCTGCCTAAATGCTTTACAAATACAGGAAACATGACCAACCTCTACAACATTTACATTTCCACATACTTAGAACTGAGTAACTATAAAAATACACCAAGGACTTAAATTAGTCAATGGTTGACTTGTGGTAAACATCACAATTACCGATAGAACTTTTGCCTCCCAAACGTGCCTAGGTCACGACCTTGGAAATTCAAATTGTAGATTTGGTATGTCTGTTTGAAAAAGTTTCAAATATGATTCTGATAAGCACTCTCGTCTGTTCCAGGTTTGTGTTTCATCTATGGGTGCTTGTAAAATTTACAGATTCCTGAGTCCCATCTACAAATTGCCAAATGAGAATCTCTGGGGGTGGGTATCTGGGACCCCTTATATTAACTAAACCCCCAGGTGATTCTTAAGCAACACAAGTTTCAGAACCATTAGCAGATCTTATAGCAGAGATTGAACAAGTTAACTAGCAAATTATGAAAAAGTAAGAAAAATTTATTTTTACCTGCAACTACATATGCATAATATGACAACTATGTCAGGCACAACAGTGAACTGAGTGGGTTGGGCAATACTACAACACAGAGCAAGGTACAACTGCTGAGAATAAGAAGCTAGAGGTACAATTCAAGGACAGGCCAGTAATAAAGTGTGTGCTTAATAAAAATCTAATAACTTGGCCTCAAAAATTTAAGATCATTATTAGGATTCAAAGATGACCAAATGAAAAATGTGGTAACTGTGGGATAGTTTTCTCAATTCTTTGAAATAATTTTTTGAAACAGTATTTTATTGCTTTTATGAATGCCCTAAAAATCAAATGCCCCTGAATAACAGCTGTGTTAATGGCTTTTCCCAAATCATACCACTTACTCTATCACTCGTCTTCCCTTTCCATTACCTCCCCCTCTCAGCTGGTAAATGCTTTTCTTTCCATTTCCCTTGTTATATGCTGATATAACAGAACTGAAACTGGAATTCAAGAGGTCAGTGACACTCAATTTTGTGTGTGTGTGTGTGTGTGTGTGTGTTGAGAAGAATGTGTCCCTAATTACTTAAATATAATAGAAGATACTTAAGTTACAATAATCAAGTACTTACATAATAAAAATCGTATGTATCAGAATAAATGTATACACATAAAAATCACACCCTGAAGATTTCTCCTGTTTAAAACCTTGACCATGATGAACGTTCTGGAAACAATGACAAAGGAGAAGCTCTCCTGAGCAAATGTCTTGGTCCTCTACCAAGACATTCATCCATCTTATCCAATGCTACCAAATAAATGTTCCTAAACAATCCTCTGGTCCTGTTTCCTTGTCTATAGAAAGGAGGTAAATGACACTATTAGTACGTGGCAGGTCTCAGTTCCCACCTGAGGCTGAATTCCACATATTTAATATAGCCCATGCCTATCTACAGACCACATGCTCAACATATATAATTTTTAATGTAAAGATTAAAGAAAATGTGGGGATATTTTTACTTAGGAAAAGAAAAATAAGACATGATAAATACCTTCAGATATCTGAAAAGGATGTCAAATGGAAGACAGGTTTGGTGATTTATGCAACTCCAGTGATTAATAAGTGGGACTTATCACATGGCAGGGCTTTGCTCAATGGAGTTAAAGTAGTACTGAAGGTGAACTATGAAAATTTAAAAAGTGTGTTCTCATTTTGTTGGTAATGTGAAAAGAAAAAAGCATATTCTGGATCATGTATATGATCTCTATATAGATCTGTATTCTTCCCATAAGCTTCTTCTGTGCTTAAAGTTGCATTTATTTAGGATGAAATTGGTATCAAATGAACAGGGTTACATTTTTTAATGTGGTATCAGACTGGAGTCACTGGGCACATCTCAAAGGATTACAAAGATTCCTTTGCTCTGAAAGAGATCTGAACACTAGTCAGGGTTTTGAGAAATACTGGAATAAAGTTCTGATATTAAAGTTGCTGAAAAAATAGACTGTCTTTTGAAAGAATTTTTGTGTGTCTAAGAAAATTCTTAAAGCAGAATGGCCAAATTAGTAAACACAACTATAGAAGATGCTCCTGTGATGGCTTATATTAAATTTAAAAAAACCTTAAATCCTTAACTCAGGATTTTGTAAAAATCTCTATAATTTGAAATCACACTGCACTAGAAAATAAAAATAAGAAATGGCATATGTTATGGATGAATCACTTAACACCGGAAACTGAATATTCAGCTGTGGTCTGAGCCATCAACAATTCAATGCTTTGCTTGACAAATTAGAGGCACAAATATTAGATGAATAAATGAATGCACAATAACTCATTATAGGTTAGAGTGGTTAGGTGCTAGAGTAGTGGTCAATGGTTGACAAAAATTTTAGACCATGGAAATAATCAACTTATTTACATTACCCAAGATATACCCCTTCCTCCATTCAGAGCAAATGCTTTGACTTGTTGGACATGTATCCCATTTAAACATTTTAGCTACATTCTCTGCAAAGGCTGGGAATTTCCAACTTTTTTCCTGCCAACATGTTAAATAAAAGACATTTAATGAACTAATACCAAAAGAGCACAGAAAAGTAAGGTTCTCATCTTTTGACAGCCAAATAAACACCCTTTAGAATATATTTCTTTTACTATTATCAATATGGAAAATTATTATTTTAGAATAACATGCACCAAAACAAACAAACAAACAAATTTCATTTAATTTGCTAAGGCCAGATACTGATGGGAAAAAATATCAATGTAAAGGAAAAGTAGTACTAACTGCTCTAAGGACTACATTAGCCTTTGGTCTCAAAGAAGGTTTGAATGATTCTAAGCAACATCTTCAGACATCCAGGGAATAAAACTCTTCTGAAGACATCTTAATAAATACTACAATAATGTGAATATAATAATATATAGTTCTTAATTCATTAAGTCTTTACCTTATGGCAAGAAATGTTTCTCATGGGTTAATATTTCTTTTATCCTCACAACAATCCTATAAGGCAATTATTCTCATCCTCCTACTTTACAAATGAAGAAGGTGAGAAGTAGAAAGAGGTAAAACAACTTGTGCAAGATCACACAGTTAGTAAATGGTAATGTAACCAGCCATTCTCTAGAGCCTAAACTCACCCATTAGTCATCAGTACCTCTTTCTTAAGGAAATAAAATGAAAACCCCAGTTCATGGTAGAAGAGACTCTGAGCTTCCCAAGAGGCAAAGGAAGAGCAATTACAGAATAACTATGCTTGGTAGAAACTCTGTAGAATATGAATTCAGGTGATTTGCAATAAAAACCTATAGTTCATTCATTATAATACCAGCACTCACTGAAAGTACCATATAAGAAGATAATAATCTGCAACAAGGCAATCAAATAATCTACAAAAAGACATCTGGCTCATGAAATCAGGGAACCCCACCGGCAACTTGAAAAATAAACAGCCTAAGCAAGGCAAACTGACATTCATCCAGAAAACTGATACATGGATAATAAAAGAGTCTTTTGATTTTTATTATCAAAAACTGTATGGGTACAGGCACAGAAATGCTAGTGGGCCATCTTTCATATCATACAGATAGCCTGTAAGTGGCAGGATGAGACCAACGTGCAAATAGAGCAAAGGCTTGTAAACCTCCTAATTTTCAAGGGAAAATCAGGGATGATACTCTGAGGATGGCACTTAAGACCCTGGATCTAACTGTCCCTTAAACCAAAACTAAATTGTATGAGCCCATAACCGCCTTATTTCCCTCCTTAAACTAGTTTGAGTTGTGTTTTATCACTTGAAATAAAAAGAATCCTAGCACACTTATCAAATTGGCAGTGTTTGAAATTAAAAACAGACTTAATGATGATAAAGTAAAAGAAAATGGCATTCTCTTATATTGCTACAATATAAACTGGCCCAAACTTTCTGGACATTTGCAGTAGAGATGAGAAAAGTTTTCTGAAAATAAAATAAGGGCAATGATACTTTCCACACATTCACCTGGCTGATTTTCTGCACCTCTATTAGCAAACTTTTTTTACTCAGTGTTCTCATATATATTGTAGATTGGCAGGCGCTAACTTGTAACATACCTTAAAGTAGGGTACTGAGTTACATTCAATGCCAAGTACATATTACACAGATGGATTTATTAACAAAATGTTTACTAGCCTGGTTCTAAAAAATACTATAAATATTTTTAATGACAAAAAATTAAAATTCAAGATTCAAGGAAGTCTCAAAGTAACACAAGGGATTCCCAAGCATAAAAAGAAAAAAAAATTCCTATGAAAAGTAGGACATAGAAGAGAGAACAATGACTTCCGAAAAACCTTTTAAAAATCTTAAAATCTTTCTCTTTGTTCATTCAATTATTCTTTCATTGCTTCATTTGCTCAAATACTTATTAAGAACTCACTGTGTGCCAATATTCTCTTTTATATCACAAGTTTCAAATTCAGTCTATTTGTGCTCTTGCCCAGTGAAACATGTTTTATAATTGAAAAGGGAGGAGGAGGAGGTCAGGTTAAAATTTACTTAACATGTGAATTACAAGGAAAGGTCTACAAGAATAGAGACACACATATATATATTCTAATTCTTAAAAACTTAAACTTTCTACCTTTTAAAAAAGATTTTAGTTATTTATTTTTAGAAGAGAGAGAAACATCAATGTGAAAGAGAGAATCGCCAATGTAAAAGAGAGTAACATCTATCATTCACCTCTCCTAGCCGCCAAAACCAACGATTGAACTGAAGCCCTTTTGCTTCCCAGAATGATGTCCAACTGAGTCATGCCAGTCAAGGCTAAACCTTCTACCATTAAACCTTATGTTTATTTTTACCATTTTATTTTTCATTTGAAAAAATAAATTCTCGCAAACTATTAGGAAAAGGGGAAATGCACAGAGAACTGTCACGAATGAGTGAAAATTGCAATATTAACTAGTAAACACTTTTGTCTAAATATATTTTCACTTTCAAAACAACTAGGTGAACAACTGTAGTAAGTTATGTTCCATAACTATTTTTGTCCCATTTATAAGACAATAAATTTTGAAAATCATACTCTGAAATAATTTTTATGTTTAATAATTTCAACCAAGTGAAATTTTAAAATGAAGACACACTTATAAACTGACAGTTGAGATTACCCAAATAACTAAAAGGTAACATTCTGGGAACAGTTTGCTTATAAAAGTTAAGCCATTTCAATTACTTTATAAATCTTTTAAAACAAAGTTACTAGTTAAATGGGGCTTTACCACAATAGAATAGGTACAGAACATTTTAAATAGTAACTTTTTCTGAAACAGTACTGGCAAAACAAATCTAAGTCATTAGGAAATCATAATTCTTATTTTAGAGGTGCTTAACTTTACTTCTGATAAAGCTTCCCCTGGCAACTGTTCTCTGTTGTTAGCTTTAAGTCGGTTAACAAACAAAACCATAAAAAAACACAATCACTTCAACACATCCATTAGGAGGGCTACAATCAAAATACCCCAGAAAATAAAAAGTGTTGAGGAGGAAGTGGAGAGCTGGGAATCCTTGTGCACTGTTGGTTGAAAAGTAAAATAAAATGGTACAGCCACTAAGGAAAACAGTATGGTGGTTCCCTCAAAAACTAAAAATAGTTACCATATGATTCAGCAACACCACTTTTGGGGATATATTCAAAATAATTAAAATCAAGATCTTAAATGTTTGTAAATTCATGTTCATAGCAGCATTATTCACAATAGCCAACAGGTGGAAGCAGCCTAATTGTTCATGGAAAGATGAATAGATAAACAAAATGTGGTATACAAATGAAAATTATTCAGTCTTAAAAGGAAGGAAATTCTTACACATGCTACAGCATAGATTAACCTTTCAGGACATTACGCTAAGTGAAATAAACCAGTCACAAAAGCTGTATGATTCCACTTATAGGCAATATTTAGTAGTCAAATTCATAAGAACAGAAAGCAGAATGATGGTTGCCAGAGACAAGGAGGGGGGTAAATCAAGTGTAGTTGTTATGGTTATAGAATTTCAGTTTTATAAAATGGAAAAGTTCTGGAGATTGGTTACTTCAATGTGAATACACATTATTTAACTGTACACTAAGAAATGATTAAGATGGGAAATTTTATGGGGTTTTCTTTTTACCACAATTAAATTTAGATTTTACATATATTTCAAAAAGGGTCATGTCTGGCAAATAGATATAGTTTTATTTATTTTTGTTGCAGAAAACACAAATTTTAATGTTAAACTCAAGGCACATACAAAAATAGTTAATTCTTCATGCTCCAAGAGACATAGAAAGATACAATTATTCTTAAAATTCCAATACCTATAGTTAATAAAAAAATCCTCATCCTACTTTTACCAAAAATACTGAGCAACAAAAAGACTGGCTTACCTTAGTTTCAATTCCTTTTCTAATCCTCTAGATAAGCAGAAAACATACCCAAGTAGCAGAAGGCTGGGTAAAATCCATGAACTAGATATAGTTAGTCCCAACACATAAAAAAAAAAAAGTAAAAAAAGAAGAGACTTCTTTTTAATGATAAAGATGAATTTAATAGAAAAGTAATCCAACAACACATTTCACTTAGATTATTTCTCTTAACTGAGAAACAGACATGTTAACAATTTTAGACAAGATTTAATCTTTTAAAGTACCTCAAACTTTTTAATTATATTTTAAGACACATCTATGAAGAAGCACAGTAATCTAACCCAACTCTTTAACATCTATGTATAACAGTTTTTAATACCACCACCAAACACAATAAATTACAAGTTCTTCAAAAAATAAATTAAAAAAAAAATCAGTCAAGAGAGCAATCCCCAAGCCTCCTACACACCATTCCTAACATAAAACAATGAAACGTAACCACAAAAATCTTATCCTTGAGCTTAAACACCAGTAGAGCTGCAAAGACAATGGAAGTCAACGTGAAGATTAAAAAACTGAACATTCTACAAAAATGCACAAAATGTTTTACAGTGGACCACAGGAATGAACTACCACACTTTATCCATCTAAAACAACATACATCAGTAAACACATATATGTGGAAAAGCAAGAGATTTCATACAAATCAAGCCCTGAAATTAGACTAACAATACATGCTTGAAGCTTTGCCTTGAGGTGGAAGCCAATGGTCTTAACTCGGCAGAAATTCATAAGCAAAGGATAGTTTCTCTACCAGGTAGGTCCATATGCTTTATTGGGGATAAATACTTTATCAACTCATGTTTAGCAAAGATTGATATTGATAAAGTTGTCTAAACTGCAGCAGTAAGACAAAAATGTTTTAAGTTACCACCAGTCCCAAGACAGCAGTACCTTGCATAATACCTTGCTAAAATGATCTGTATGACTAGAATGTGTTTATGACTCTAGTCTCTAAACTCCTGAGTAAATTCAAAGTGACCTACTTGGGGAGGAAATAAAGGGTAAGAAACTGTGAAGGGGACCAAAAATATAAAGTAGATCAGATGCTCAAAAAGAACAACTGATGCTAGATGCCAACATAACCTAGGAATGTACTGTTTTTACCAGTCAGAACTCCTTCTAAAGATCTGGATCCAATGTTAGTCTTTTCATTTTTAGGAGATATAGAAAAGATGGATGAGGTGATGAGAAGAACTAAGACAAGAAATGCTTGGAAGGACTTGCAAAAAGAGTTTTAAGTGTAGAAGTTTAAACTAGAACTTTAATAGGTTCTAGTTTAAATGCTCATTTTCAAGAGTTACCAAGACTCTTAAACCAGGCACTGGGCATAATCTCATTTAGTCTTCACAATAACTGTTAATTTGGCTGCTGTTATTATCATCATTTCAAAAAGAAGACACAGACTCAGAGGCATTCAGTAATTTGTCCAAGCTCACAAAGCTAACAAAGTGAAAAGGCTGGACTCTAACTCAGAGGTGTCTGGCTCAAGATCCTATGCTCTTAACCACCAGGCACGCAGGTCTTCAAACAAGTGGAAAATAAAAGTAAAAATCTACCAAGAAAAAAATTACTAATAAACTAGAGAGCTTCTTGACTTTTAATGACCTAAATTAAAGAGGAAGTTAAGGAATATTCATTCTCAGAGATTTTACTTTAGTGATCCATTAACTATTTTGGAAACTCTGAAGGTGTATGGTCTGAAACCTGAAACCTAACAGGAGACCTTTTGACATTCCTTTGAAATCTAAAAATCTGTATATCAGTGTGCTATTAAAGCCAGCCCCTACCCCTAAGGAATCAACATCAAAGGCCCAAGATTAAATCTACTATAACCATACCCATCCTCTGTTCTGATTTCTTCCAATCCTTCAGCTATAAGTTTCCTAGACTTTCTTTAGTTTTTTCGTTTTTTAAATCATTTTTTAAAGAGATTTTATTTATTTTCAGAGAGGGAGGGAGAGAAACATCAATGTGAGAAAGAGAAACATTCGTTAGCTTGCATACCCGCAACTGGGGATCTGGCCTGCAACCCAGACATGTGCGCAGACTGGGAATCGAACCAGGGACCTTTCAGTTCATAGGACAGTACTCAATCCACTGAGCCGCACCAGCCAAAGTGGTCGACTTTCATTTTAAAAACACAAGTTTGTTTCCCTCGCCCAAATCCTGGCATCTCATTTAAAATGGAAAACTGTAAGGAAATAGAAAATCCCTGCCCCTCAATCTCTGTTATCTTTACAAAAAATTAAAAAATTACTGCTTAGAAAAAGACAAAACCCAGATATCTTTAACAAACAGCATCCAACAAGAATTGTTGAGCAGCCACCATTTAAGTGTCTAGCTTAATTTTTCAGTTTTAAGAGCCTCTATATTAAGAAATATGATTCATTCTGACCCAAATTTGCTAAATTTTCAAATGAGAAAAAATTTGAAGTAACAGATGGGACTGAGGGAAATCTAAGAACTAGTTTAGACTTGGGGTGATGTACAGTAGCTAATTAATTCATTTATATTACAGCTGCTTATGATATTCTCAACTGATGAATTGCAAAGGAGAAATGAGTACAATATACCCTATGTAAAGGAAGTGATTGGTGCATAATTTGATATACAGTATTATGTATGATTCAGCATATAAAAAGGGCAGAAAATTGGCACCACACAAAGGTAATCTGCCTTAGGTTTACAATATCACAGCCACAACATTTCATCAAAAAGCACTGCAATCATTTCTGCAAAATTAATTGCAATTTATTACTGGTAAGTCTTGGAATTAAGTCTAAACCTGTTTAGTCACTTTTTGAATTTTGTAAATGCTTTTCTTGGTGTACACAAACTGAGAATGTACCACTCTACTGAATAAGGACCAAAAAGGGACCAACAAAATAGCAAGAACATAAATAAGTTTATCTTCTGATACTGATTAGGAACATTAATCTCTCCTTGAAGAGCAGAAGGACTTAACAGTAAAGCCAATCTACAGTACTGACCATAACTCGTACTGTAAGTCTTCAATTCCTTAAATTTAATGATTTCCTCAAAGGCTAAAATACCAAAGTGTATCAAACTGTGTATGTGGGGGTGAAGGGTCACTGAATTCCACCCGTCCAACTAACGATTCTTAATCTTGTGATATACCCCTTAGACCTTCAAGGTTGGTTTGTTTGTTTCTTTTACTTACACTGAGTTCTAACAGAATGATTTTCTTCGGATATATTTTGAAGGCTTTCTTTTAATATACTTCAATTTCAGGAAAATGCGACTTCTAAAAATCTTAGTAATGCATTTCATTTGCTTTGATCATGTACTTTTTTTCAATCTCATCAAAAATGTTTGCCTAAATAAAAAAATCGCTCCATTTTCACTAAAACACTTCCCAGAACGAGGCACATGTCCATTTGTAACGTCTCGGCTCTCGTGACAGGTGAGAGAGAACACAAGTATCCAACTCTGATGTCCTCCTTAAAATGTTGCTAGTTCTCTAAATTCCCGTTACTCCGACTCTCAGCCTCGGCAACTTTTTCAGGGCGATTAAAACAACCCAAAACCTGCACGGGCCAACTAAAAAGTTAGCATCTTCAGGCCCCCGCGGCAAACCCGGAGTGCACAAAGGCAGACACCCGCCGCCGCTGGACCGCTCGGGGCAGGCTCGCCCCGGACCACGCGAGCGCCCGGGTCCGGAACCCAGGGCCGCGAGCCCCCTGGGAAGCCAGGACCTGCGCGCAGGGTCTGCCCCGGGGCCGAGTTTTCTATGGAACCGGAGAGGATGGGGGCGGGAAGGAGCGGAAGCTCGCTGCTAACCGCGATGTTCGAGCTGCGGCTCCTTTCTCTCCCGGGGTTTCGGGCTAGGGGAAGTCCACCTGAACGGGGGACACGGGGTACGCTGGCTTTTTGAGCCCGAAGAGAAGGGCGGTGCGAGGCCCCGGCGGCCGGGGGAGGGAGGGTGAGCTGCGTCCCGCCTGCGGCCCCAGAAAGCGCTTTTGATGCGTCTCCCGCCCCCCACAACAAGATGGCGACGTGGACAGAGGGGGAGCCCGGCCCGCGAGGTTGGGGGAGACAGAGGGGAGGGGAGAAGAGGCAGAAACAAAAAGGCGGCCCCCCGAACGCCGAGGCCGGCCCACGAGCCCGGGGGCAGCGGACACACGGGCGAGCCGGCGGAGGACAAGGGCTTACTTTTTCTTGTCGTTCGCGCCTCCGGCGCCCTCCATGACGAGTCGGTCACCGCGATGCCTTCACGGCCGTCGCCCCCCAGGCTCTCTCTGGCCTAAGCGCTGGCTCCCTCCACACGCGAGGAGAGAAGAGGCACGTCCAGAGGTGCAAAACCCCTCTTGAGATCTGAGGCAGGAGGAGCAGGCGGCAATCGCAGGACTCCAGGCTGGGCTCGGAAGAGCCTTCCCTTAGACTGCTTGTCAAGGCCCGGCCCGAGGACTGACTGAAGCCACGACCAGGACGATCCTCTTGTCCCCTCAGACTAGGCTGCTCTGTGCACTGTAGAGCAGAGGCAGCGGCAGGGGGCGGGCAGGAGCGGAGGCGCGCTCGGGGGCGCGCAGGCCAGCAGGGAGGAGAGTGTCGGAGTGTCGGAGAAGCGCCCGCCCGCGGAGCCCAGCGCACGCTCCCGCAAGCCCGCCTCACCTGAGGGGGAGGCGGGTTCCCTGAAAGCCAATGGTGTGGGACCCAGGCGGCCAGGCCCCACCCCAGCCCACATCTATCTCAGCCAATCAGGAGCGGGTCAGCTGAGGCACAGCTGGGACGCGCTACCGCGCTCACGTGCTCATCTGTGTGCAACTGCGGAGGAAAAGAGAAAGGATCTGGGGTGCGGCCAGCCTGGGCCGGGGACCCTGCGCTGGGAAGGCACTGGCTGACTTTGGGAGGCGCTGCTGAGAAGGGATTTCAGTTTGTGGGTCCAAAGTCTGCATCACATTTCCAGCTCTCGGCGAGCAAGTCTCCCGCACTCTTTCTCCTCGGAGGCTGTGCTGTACGTGTTTGCCACTGGCTCTACCCCGTCCCAGTTCAAAAAAGCAGACTTTTCGAGTTGTGGCAGCAAACCTATTGGTCTCTTTGCTCAGATGTGTTACAATGGGGTCTTTCTGGCCAGGTACGGGCCAGCTCACCGACCACACTCTGCCAGAGAGAATACAAGGGTACTCTCCTGGTCCACCAAGTTTTTGTGATAAAGTTTGATTACTGAGTGAAAGCATATATATGTGTAAACTTCTCACAGGAAGTAGTCGAAGGTAGCAGGTAAATCTTCGAATCTGAAATTGTTTTAAACACAAACAGGTGTAAGTGGCTTTTATTAAAGAGCATAAGCCTGAATTTCAGGGACAGTAGGAAAAGTGGTTTTAGGTAGACTTTTATTTTACTTTCTTGTTGCTTCTAAACAAGCGAAAAATAATCTTAGATGTATTCAAAAAGGTGGGGGTGAGGGAAAACAGCCCTTGGTTCGTGACTTAAACACCTGGAATTGAGTTCACTGTATGGACTGGAAAGAGGAAGGATTCTCCATACCCCCACCAAATCCTTAGCAAGAGAGCTCTGAACCGGACTGAACTGGGTATGCTGGCGGCCTATATTACCTGTTTGCTAACATGACTTTGCAAGCTACTGAACAGGACAATCACTTTTTGCCTTTGGAACATGCATTTCAAGCCCGCCAGTAAAAGGGATATATATTGAGCTCAAAAAAGAAGCATTGCGTATATATCTCCACTTAATACTAGCTTATTTCACTTCTCACCTTTGCCTTATTAGTAATATTGTTACAACCTACCTTTGGTTTATAAATAAATGTGAATATCTGTATTGAATTTCAATTATATTGGTGTGTAAAAACAATGGTCTGTGTAACAAAGTATTAAATTCTGGTAAAACAACAGCCGATTCACATTGCATGTCTTTTTAACTAGTTGATAAACTCATAAAAATAATGGTTAAATATTGATCTTAATGTACTTTTTTTTTCAGATCTATAATGCTAAATCATATGTCTTCTTGAAAAGTACTGTGAGAAATGCCCAAAAAGAGGAAAGGAGCATATAATAGCTAGTCATTTTTCTATTTTAATTGTGGAAAGAACAACTGTAAATTGCAAACTTTATGACATTTTGAAAACATGGCGTTAAGAACTCTGGAGTGAGAGTCACGAGTGAGCTTGATACCTGTGCTGACAGTGGCTAACAAGTCATTTAACCTCTGATACTTCAGCTTTCTCATTTGTGTCTATGCCACAGAATTATGGGCCATTAAATGAAATAATACATGTAAAGCACTTAGAACAATACCTGGAACATAGTAAGCAATCAAGCCACATTTGAATACTAATGGCAATCAAATGTTAGCCATTAGTATTGTTGGTGGCCTTGTTTTTATTATTCTTATCAGTACTCTTACTCCAAACTTGTGCCTCTGTTAGCAATTACATGGGCTTCTGCCAGAGTTCAGCCAGTGTTACTTTCAAGAATTCCTGGGGAGAGCTGGGCAGGGTGGGTGGGCTGAGATGTGAGTAAAATGCGGAAAACTGTACTTGAACAACAATTAAAGAAAAAATTCCAATTATGGTAATATGAATCTACATATATTCTCTATTTTCAATTTTGGAACTGACCACATTATTCTCAACCTCATAAAAGCGTGGTTGCAGAGATATTTAATTATTTCCTTTCTCATTACACTTGTAAGAAGTTCTCTGACCACCGAATATAGCGTAAGTATGAAATACTTAGTACATCAAAAAACACTGAGCATTTTGTAATAGCAAATCTAAGTCATTTAAAATTTTTAAGCATTTCAAAAGTTTAAAGCAGAATAGTTCAATCGGCAAAAGATATTTTTGAACATTCGTTAAATTTGCCCCGAAGCTCCACTTTCCTTTTCAAAAATATATAAAAAATGGTATTTATGTTTATATGTATACACATACATACACATATGAACATAAAAAGCAGTAATATTCAATCAATTTGTTTTCACGTAATTACAAAGGAGGCAAATAGTATTCCCAAACTCAATTGATCCTGTTTAAAAAATTAAACGGCGAAATTTTCTAAGGGAAAATTTTTAAATCATCCTCTTTAAATCAACTATTAATAAATGTATTTAGGTTATTACAATGTAAATAAAACTTAACAAACAGCCTAATTCAATCACTTTCTAATCTTTGTAAGTGTTCATATTTTATTCCAAACCACTTTGCAGAACTAAGACTGAAAGATTACATGCAGATGACTCAATTGACCCTTAACCCATATTTAGTAGGAATATGGGTTAAGGGTCAATTGGTTACGGGCAGTGATTGAAGAGGAAGCAAGTTAAACTTGAAATTTGGATTACTACTATATGCTATAGACCACTGAGTTTTTTAAAGAGTGAAACACAACAGATTCAGGTAATTTAGAATGTTATCAAACTATGTTAGAAAACCTAGTGGTCAGTAAATGATTCTTGGTATATTATTACCCTTAGTTTTCACTCCCTTCCCTTCGCCCTAATCTAGTTCAAGAACAACAAAGAAATGTATATCATTTAGATGGAAAGTACTTAGAAGATAATAGACATTAAAAATCCTTTTTCTGCCCTAGCTGGTGTAGCACAGTGGATTGAGTGCAGGCTTGTGAAGCAAAAGGTCGCTGGTTCGATTCCCAGTCAGGGCACATGCCTGGGTTGCAGGCCAGGTCCCCAGTGGGGGACACATGAGAGGCAACCGCACATTGATGTTTCTCTCCCACTTTCTCCTGCCCTTCCCCTCTCTCTAAAAATAAATTTAAAAAATATTTTTAAAAAATCCTTTTTCTTTAAGGATTGAAACAAATTAAATATGTATCTGAGTTCATAGAGAATAGGAATAGACTCAAAATTTGACACTAGCACTTTATAATTATGACAGACATTTTAAGAATAAATTTACAAAGAAATATAAAGGGATTTTTGTTTTCTGGTCCAAAGTGTAAAGAGTTTAGGGGCTCCCATCATCATAAAAAGAAAAAAACTAAACAAACCCAACACCAACCACTCTTCTTAGATCATCAGAGAGTATTGAGATGACAGGGAAAACTCCTGCCCTGAAACTGGAGAGTTGTAGAATCACAGCTTACTGGAGGATCACAATTTACCAGGAGTGGGAGGCAGCTGCTGACACCACCATCACTTTAAACTGTAGTTAAGGGGAGCCAGTATCTGTTGGAACACTTTAAACTGTAATTGAGGAATTGCTGGAGGTTCTGTGTGGACCAGTCTGAGTTAAAAAGTGCGAGGGGGCTCAGCTTTAGAGGGTCCCCACAAGTTTCCTGAGTTCTCCCTCTAGGAACTGTAACAGTGTCACTGTGAAAATCTGAGGAAAAACAAAAACAGAAAAACTCCTTTTGCTTCTTTTAGTGGGAGGGGAAAACTAACCCTTCTGAAATACTCCCAGAGCCATCTGTTCTTCCCTCAAGGGAAACTGTTTTATCAGAGGGGAAGGGAAACACCCAATTCCAGCCCTCTCTAGCCTTCAGCATGGGAGGAGGGAAATACTCAACTCAGGCTCACTGAAAGAATAAGACCTAATCATAGAATGATAGAATGCTGTCCCTCCTCCCACACTTTACCATAGCACCACAACAGTAGGGTTTTTGTATAATAACAGGGGATTATAGCTGAAAGAACTGTAAGCATCAGACCCTATTTAAAGAGTCACTGGGGACATCCAAAGACAAGATAAACAAAAACAAGGTCACTAGGGTAAATTTCAGCTTTGGACACCACAGGTGCAGCAAACAGTAACACAGCCTGAGTCCTAGCCAGATACACTTAAAACTTTATATTAAATGCCTATCTACTGAAGTTCCTTTTACCTGATACAATATATTTGCCTTTCAACCAAAAAATTACAAGACACGTTAAAAAGCAAAAAACAAAAAAGCAACAATAACAAAAAAAACAGTCTGGAAAGATAAACCAAACATCAAAACTGGACTTAGATATGGCGGGGATTTTGGAATTATCACACCTAAATTTAAAATAATGAACAATGATTAATATGCTAAGGTCTCAAATGGAAAAAGTGAACAGCATGTAAGACCAGATGCGTAAGTAAGCAGATATATGGAAACTCTAAGAAAGAATTAAAAGAAAATGCTAGAAATGCAAATCAATGTGACAGAAATGAAGAATGCTTTTGATAGGCTTTCCAGTAGACTGGGGACAGCTGAGGAAAGAATGAATGATGCTGAAGATACATCAATACAAACTTCTAGGACTAAAGTGTAAAGAAAAACATTAATAAAAAAGATACAACAGAATACCCAAGAACTGTGGGACAATTGTAAAACCGTAATGGGAATACCAGAAAGGGAAGAGAGAGAGGAGCATAAGAAATGTTTGAAGAATTGATGGCTGACAATTTCCCAAAATTAATGCCAGACACCAAACCACAGATCCAGGAAGCTCAGAGAACACCAAGCAGGATCAATATTTCCCCCTCTGCCTCCACCAAAAGACTCATAAATATATCATATTCAAACTGCAGAAAATAAAAGAGAGAATTTTGAAAGAAGCCAGATGGGAGTGGGGTGTGGAAGGAAATGGTGAAAAATACCTTACCTATAGAGGAGAAGGATAAGAATTATATTACACTTCTCTTCAGGGACCATGCAAGCAAGAAGAGAGTGGAGTGACATATTTGAAATATTGAAAGAAAAAATAACACACCAACCTGGAATTCTGTATACTGCAAAATTATTCTTCAAATGTGAAGGAGAAATAAGTTGAGGAAATTTGTTGCCAGTAGACCTGCCTTGTAAGAAATGTTAAAAGAAGTTTTTCAGAGCAAAGAAAAATACGATAGGTTAGAATCTTGAATCTACATAATAAAAGGAAGAGCACTATAGAAAGAATAAATAAAGGCAATATAAATTAAATTTCTTTCATATTCTTAGTTGATCTAGCAAGTAACACTTTTTCAGAAAAATAACAGTAAAAATATATTCTATGATTATACTTTAGAGATAAGTGAAATGAATGACAGTGATGTTAAAAGGGACAATACAGAGGAATTGGGAAACTTATCCTAAGAAGTGTTTGCATACTGGTAAAGTAATATAATGTTACTTGAAAGTGGACTTGGATTGCCCATAAATGTACAAGGTCTGTCTGGAAAAAATCCAGCCATTGTTAAGAAAACAAGAATAGTTTGCATGACATCAATGTAACCTGGGATCCAAGGAGAGTGGACTGGAATGCACATGTGTGAATAATGATGACTTCACTGTACTAGTCAGTGAGAGTAGTAGATGCTGTTGAGTGAGCATGTGTACTGTGTGGCTGTCACACTGAAAATGACTGAGCAAGTAGAGCAACAAATCTGCATCAAATTTTACATTCCTCCATGGAAACTATTTAGATGATTCAAAAGGCCGCAGTTAAGGCAACAGGTAATTGTTAGCTTTACCATGACAACTTGCCTGCTCATGTATCGCATCTCATGCAGAGTTTGTTGGTGAACATCAAATCACCCAGGTGACTCAGTCCCCCTACAACCTGCATGCCCTGAGGCTTCTGATTTTTCCCAAAACTAAAATCACCTTAGAAAGGGAAGAGAGACCATTGATGAAATTCAGGAAAATACGATGATTGGGAAAACTGTATGAGGTCCCAAGATGCCTACCTCAAAGGGGACTGAGGCATCATTGTCCTATGTACAATGTTTCTTGTCTCTTGTATCTTCTTCAATAAATGTCTCTAGTTTTCATATTATATGGCTGAAACCTTCTGGACAGACCTAGTATACTGCAAACACGAATTGATATGCTAAGAGAGAAAAGAAATGTAATCATACAGAATAAGTCATATGTAATGTTTCTTTCTAAACCAAAGAAGGCAGAAAAACAGTGGAACACAAAAAAGAAAGGACAAAAGCAACAGAATTCTGAAGAACTGACAAAACAAAGCAAATAGGAAAACTGGAATGAATAAATAATTATAGCAAGATTGTAGGACCTAGTTGGTTGAAGCATCATACTGTGGACTGAAAGGTCATGGGTTTGATTCCTAGTCAGGGCACATACCCAGGTTGTGGGTTCCATCCTCAATTGGGGCATGAATGAGAAGGCAAACAATTGATGTTTCTCTCTTTCTCTCTTCCTGTCTTTCTAAAAAAGCAATGAAAAATTGTTCTTGGGTGAGGATTTTAAAAAAATAGATTGGAGGACATAAATTTAACACAGAAGAGTCAGTTGTCAATTACTTCCATGATACAGAAATAAGCAATTAGAATTTGAATTAAAAACATAACCATTGACTATCATTAACAATTCTGTATTGTATACTTGCAAATTACTATGAGATTAGAGCTTTAACATTTAATGTTCTCACCATAACAATAACGACAAAATGGTAATTATGTGAGATAAAGGATGTGTTAACTAATCCTATTGTGGTAAGCATTTAGCGTTATATATGTGTATTGAATCATCACATTGTATACCTTAAGTTTCCATTATGTTATATGTCAATCATATCTCAATAAAGCTGAGGGGAAGAATACAGTATCATTTACATTAGGAAAGAAAAAGGAAGAAAGAAAGAAAGAAAGAAAGAAAGAAAGAAAGAAAGAAAGAAAGAAAGAAGAAAGAGAAAGGAAGGAAGGAAGGAAGAAAAGAAATACTTAGGCATAAATCTAACTTCATATGTACAAGACCTATAAGAGGAAAACTATAAAACTCTCATGGAAGAAATCAAAGAAAATCTAAATAAATGGAAAGATATTTTATGTACATGGATAGGAAAATTAAATATTGTTGAGATGTAATCCCCCCTCAGTTGATCTATAGACTCAGTGGAATCCAAATGCTGAAATAACTGGACATATTCACATTAAAAAATGAATCTAGACTCTGACCCTATTACACCTTTCCCAAAACTTAACTCAGAATGGATTCTGGACCTAGATGTAAAATGCAAAACTATAAAATTTCTTGTTGAGAACACAGGAGAAAATCTAAGTGACCTTGGCTTCAACACCAAAAGCATAACCCCAAAATACAGCTAAATTTTATTCCATTAAGTTAAAAATTTCTCTGCAAAAGGCATTACTAAGAGAATAGGAAATAAAGCCATAAACTGGGGAAAATATTTGTAAAATACATATCTTTTAGAGGACTTCTATCCAAAATATACAAAGCACTCAACAATAAGAAAATAGACAACCAATTAAAAAGCAGGCAAAAGATCTGAACAGACAACTCACCTAAGAAGATATACAGATGGCAAATATGAATATATTCTCAATATAATACATTAGCAGGAAATTGCAAGTTTAAATAACAATGAGATACTGCTACACACTTAAAATGGCTAAAGTCTAGAACACTGATAACACCAAATTCTTTGTTGTTGTTGTTGTTGTTGTTTTTACAACACCAAATTCTGACAAAGATGTGGAGCAATAGGAAACTCATTTATTGCTGATAGGGATGTAAAATGGTTGGTACATCTTCTCTGGAAGACAGTTTGTCAGTTTATTTACAAAGCTAAACATGGTCTTGTTGAGAACCACCCTGCCTGGTTGCAGAAGCTGTAACCTGCCCCCCGCACCATGGCGAAGGCTCAGTGAGCGACGTTCGGATCATAAGCCATTAAGGAGACAAAGCTTATCTCCGTGGCAGGAGCACCACTTCTGCTCCTTTTACTTCATCCATAACTGGCCCCCAATGCTTGATTAGTTAGCCAATGATAGGTAAGATTCTCCAAGGTGGGAACAACCTAAGACAGACACGATCATGTGGAGGGCCCCAGGGAAGGACTTGGGGGACTATAGAAAAAGGGGGTGATGGACCCTTGCCCCTCGGCTTTGAGTCCTCATTCTGCCTGCCAGAAGTCTCCTAATCTCTTGGCTGCCTTACTTTCCCTGCCTGACTTAAGCCTGAAACAATGACAGAGGTATAGCCCTATGCTGGAAAGGGCAGGCTCCCCGGGTGATCAGGCCTAAGAAAGAATACATAAACTCCTGTGAAACCTGTTTTGCTAAGAATGCTCTCAATTAAATGATAAAGGTCTGAGCAGGAAATGAGTTTCTTTCCCAAAGTTTTGTAGCCCTTTAGCTAACAGACCCTGACTCAGAATAGGCCCTCAGATTTCTTTCTATGTTATCTATGGTCTGATCCTTACTGCCTGACCATGATTAATGAGCTTTTACTTGTATTCCTGTGCAAAATGAACCTAATAAAAGCCCATTGAGGAAAAGGCTCTGGGCCCTTGTCCTTTGAGAGATCAGCCACCTTTCCTCCTCAAGCAGGTCATGTCTTGGTAGACTTATTCTAATCCTCAGCAGCCCGGGCGGGGGTGGGGGGGGCCTGTGGGCAGAGCCCCCCCTCTGTGGTCTTACTATACAATCCAGCAATCATATTTCTAGATGTTTACCCAAATGAATTGAAAATTTACGTTCATGCTAAAACCTGCACATGAATGTTTATAGCACCTTTATTCATAATTGCCAAGACTTAAAAGCAAGTGTGACACACCAATAGGTAATTTGATAAACTGCCCTACATCCAGATGGTGGAATATTCAGTGCTATCAAGCCACCAAAAGACATTAAATATGTATTTAAGGAAGACCTTAAATGCATGTTGCTAAGTAAGAAAGGCCAATTTGATAAAGCTTCATAGTGTATGGTTCTAATTATATAATATTCCAGAAAAGGCAAAACTATGAAGACAATAAAAAGATCAGTGGTTGCCAGGGACAAGAGGGAGGAAGAGAAAGATGCATAGGTGAGGCACAGAGGATTTTCAAGGTAATGAAATTATCCTGTCTGATACTCTAATGGTGGATGCATGACATAGTGTATTAGACAAAACCCACAGAGTCCTAAAACACAAAGTGTGAGCCCTAATGTAAACTTTGGACTTTTAAAAATAATAATCTATCAATATTGGCTTCATCAGTTGTAACTAATGTACCAAACCAATACAAGATGTTAATAATAGGGGAAAGTGTGGGAGAAGGGGGAGGATATGGGAACCCTCTGTACTTTCCGTTTAGTTTTTCTGTAAGCCTAAAACTACCCCAAGAAATAAAGTCTATTCATTATAAGAGATAAAAGGAATGCCTTTCCAAAGTCAAGTTTTCATATCTTCCTAAATTTAATTTGTAGGAATGAATCTTGATGAAACATCCCTTGGACTAGAAAGGAAAATGATATCTGGATATTTTTTTAATATCAAAGTCAGTTGGAAGTTTCTGAAAAGCCATAGCTCCATAAGATATTTCCATTTCTAGAAAGGAAAGACACCAGAGAAAAAAGAATAGTCACACCTTTGAAAATTAATGGTAATACTACCTCCTGTTCCACTTATAAGATTTCAACATCTTTTTTCCACCTATATGTAAGTTGGTACATCAATAAACTAAAGAAAGATGTTTATTAAGAATCTTGGACTTTCGGCCAAGATGAAGGCATAGGTAGACACACTGCCTCCTCGCACAACCAAAACAAGGACAACAATTATTTACAAACAAAAACAACCAGAACTGACAGAAAATTGAACTGTATGGAAGTCCAACAACCAAGAAGTTAAAGAATGCACATTCATCCAGACCGGTAGGAGGGGCAGACCTGGGCACACAAGCAGCGACTGGTGGAACCAGTGGAGCAGCAGATTGTGGAACGGGGTGTGGCACACAAGGTGGCTTGCGGACTGGGTGGTCCCACGTTCATGCACAGATAAACCAGGTGAAACTGGGGAGTGAGACTGACTTCACAACCCAGGCCCCCAGTGCCAGGAAATAAAGCCTCAAAACACCAATTGAAAACACCTTTGGGGGCTGAGGTGTCGAGAGAGACTCCCAGCCTCACAGGAGAATTCGCTGGAGAGAGCCAATGAATTCATTGGAGAATTCATTGGAGAGGTCCTAGAACGTACACAAATGCACCCGCCAGGAGTTAGCACCAGAAGGGCCCGATTTGCTTGTGGGAAGCAGGGGAAGTGACTGAAATCTGGCAGAGAGCTGAGCAAGCACTATTGTTCCCTCTCGAACCCCTCCCCCACATACAGTGTCACAATCCAGATACTGGGTTGCCTCGCCCAGTTGAATACCTAAGATTCTGCCCCTTCATACATAACAGGCACGTCAAGACAAAAAAAAATGGCCCAAACAAAAGAATAGGTCAAAGCTCCAGAAATAATACAACAAAGCAACGAAGAGGTGGCCAACCTATCAGATGCACAGTTCAAAAAACTGGTTATCAGGATGCTCATAGAACTGGTTGAATTTGGTCACAAATTCGATGGAAAGGTGAAGGCTATGCCAAGTGAAATAAAGGAAAATGTACAGGGAACTAATAATGATGGGAAGGAAACTGGGACTCAAATCAATGGTGTGGACCAGAAGGAAGAAAGAAACACCCAATCAGAAAAGAATGAAGAAAAAGAATTCAAAAAAATGAGGAGAGGTTTAGGAACCTCTAGGACATCTTTAAACATTCCAACATCTGAATTATAGGGGTGCCAGAAGGAGAAGAGGAAAAGCAACAAGTGGAAAACCTATTTGAACAAATAATAAAGGAGAACTTCCCCAATGTGGCAAAGGAAAGAGACTTCTGGGAAGTCCAGGAAGCTCAGAGAGTCCCAAAGAAGTTGGACCCAAGGAGGAACACACCAAGGCATATCATAATTACATTACCCAAGATAAAAATCAAGCAGAGAATCCTAGAAGCATCAAGAGAAAAGAAGGCAGTTACTTATAAAGGAGTTCCCATAAGACTGTCAGTTGATTTCTCAAAAGAGACCTTGCAGGCAAGAAGGGGCTGGAAAGAAGTATTCCAAGTCATAAAAGGCAAGGACCTACATCCAAGATTGCCCTACCCAGCAAAGCTTTCATTTAGAATGGAAGGGCAGATAAAGTTCTTCCCAGATAAGGTCAAGTTAAAGGAGATCATCATCACCAAGCTCTTATTATATGAAATGTTACATGGATTTATCTAAGAAAAAGAAGATAAAAAACACGTATAGTAAAATGACAGCAAACTCACAATGATTAACCATTACACCTAAAACAAAAACAAAAACAAACTAAGCAAACAACTAGAACAGGAATGGAACCACAGAAATGGAAATCACATGGAGGGTTATCAGCAAGAGAGTGGGAGGGGTAGAGAGGGGGAAAAGATACAGAGAATAAGTAGCATAGATGGTAGATAGAAAATAGACAGGGGGAGAGTAAGAATAGTATAGGAAATTTAGAAGCTAAAGAACTTGTAAGTATGACACATGGACATGAACTAAAGGGGGAGAATGTGGGTGGGAGGACGTGTGCAGGGTGGAGGGAAATGAAGGGGGGAAATGGGACAACTGTAAAAGCATATACAATAAAATATATTTTTAAAAAAGAAACAACTTAAAAAAAATTAAAAAATAAAAATACAAAGAATCTACCTTACCCACTTTCTATTCCCCATCCCAGGCCATACCAATATGTTGGCATACTTAGAGTATATCATTGTATTATTCATTAATTCAACATATATTGTGTCCATTCTGTCATGGACCAGACACATGGTTTTTAAGAGGAAAACTAACCCTTTTACTCTGTAGGTTTATTTAATCTGTAGGTTTGTGTGTCATTGAGAGTGTGACTTCCTTATGGATTGAAACACTTTCGTCTCAGCAGCTTCAGAATCTAGGATGGTGCTGAGCACACAAGGAACAAGTAATCTCTTGAGCACCAGCCACATTCTAAACACATTGCTAAGCATTTTCAGATGTGCTTTCATTTAAGCACTATGACAACCCTGTGAGGTAAGAATTGTGGTGATCATATTGTGGATTAGTAAATTAATAGTCAAAGAGGGAAGCAATATTATAAACCATGCTACTCCTTTATCTCAAACTGTGACATCTGTGTGTCAGGAAATGCTCAAAGATATAAATTGTGTATGTAGGGAGGACAAAAGCATAGTTCATCTTCCCTAGAGTATCCATTTTAGATTGATAAATTGAGTAATACATAACTATGTGTGTGCTTATGGGTATGTTATGCATTTTGCTAGAATAAATTCAATACAGCAAATGAGCAAATATGAAAAGCGCTCTAGGCCTCCTTTGCTTCTTCCATCTCTATAGAGGGAACCACTGTGACCAATTATTTGTAGGTCTGTCCGGAGAAATTCAATTAGAAAGTCAAAAGATCTTTCTGTGTTCTTTTTGTTTTGTACAAATGATACACTATTATACACTTCACTTTGTCTACTTGTTGAATTTATTTCATATAACAATGTTGTTTGGAGATTATCTCTTAATCAGTTCATATATATCTTATATTTTCAATGTTTATAATAAACAGATGTACAGTGAAGTAGAATGTACAATCATAAATAATTTTAATAAAATTAATGTAATATTAATATCTATGAACAAAGACCTTTTCAATTTGATTATATATAAAATTGTGTGTCTGTAGGCAGGTTATCAGAGAGATAGCAGCTAGAAAAGCAAACTTCTATAATATATAATAGTTTGCTTTGGGAAAACCCTCCCATGTCAATTTTCTTATCTTTTTGTGAAATCTACCAACATTAAATGTATTACAAATAGAGAATATTGTTTCCTACCTATATTCACTGTCCTAACCAGTTAAACATTATTTTGTCTTTCCTTTGTCCTTACCACCTTTAGAACGAATAATTTTGCATGTTTCTAATTTTGCATGACATGCGTCATTTTGTCAGATGCAAGGACACAAATCTTCTTTGTGGTAAATAACTAACAATTTCAAAATGCAGTTCAAACCCACTTATTCATCTGATTTTTATGAAAGCGAGGAGTGAAAAGTACACTATGGCTCTAAGAATTCTATAGTAGGAGTTTTAAGGCTTTTCTTGCTAGATTTTGAGCATTTATGGTTATGATATGAATTAATATTATATAATTATTCTTTATTTAGGGCCAAAATTCAGATTTGTTCGTATATCTGTAGAGGAGAAACATCTTCAAGTTCTGTATACAGTCTGCTGAACCTCTGCCCAAACCCTGCTACAAGATAAGCTCTTGCTCGCCCAACAGAAGAATACGTGCAGTAGCTAATTGTGCATCTCCATCCAAACGTGTTTCAATGCTACAAGGAAAATATTTTGTTTCATAATGTAATACAGGCAGTCAGACGATGGAGGGTAGTTGAGAGAATCTCAAAATAAGTCTTAGAACTGAAGCGTTTACTTTTAGAAACCATTTGTGTGATACAGTCATTCTCTCCAAAACCATTGTGGTTTCTATCAGTAAAAAAACAAACAAACAAAACAAAACACCAGAACATTAAAAATTCCAGGGAATGTGGCATTTAAAAGGTATTTTCCTTTAGATGTTAATTTTTACTACAAGTTGTGTCTTTTTTTATTCAGTAATTTTAAAATAACCATTTTTAAATGAAACACTGTGATAGAAAAATTAAAGCAGAAAGAAAGGAAGCCCCTGACATTGCTTAATATTTATCCTAGCCTGGTTTTCTTTCCATGTGCACTAAGCAACCGGCAACTCATATTTTCCAGATTTAGGGAGGGTAATGTTTTCCCTTTGATTTTTTTTGGTGGGGAATACAGAAACATTAGCTGTTTGGCTCTTATATTGGAAAACGTAAAATAGGCTCCTTTGGTTAAGTGTGTCAGAACTTGTCTATGAAGAACCAGATACAGTCACAAGTTGATTAATTTTAGACCTGGACTTGCAAAGACAGGTTAGCTACTCCCCTGTGTGAGTGTAAATTACATGGCAATACCAAGCAAGCCAAAGCTTCACGGCATTATCTTATTATCAGGGCTCATGATATTAAATGTGCACTGTGTGCCGAGGGTTAGGGTGAATCTTGGGAATTACAGATATTGTCTATCATTACTTCAACCAACACCTTCTAGTCTTGACCTTCACCTCCACTCCCCACTTCTTGTCCACTCTTTTGGGATTATGAGGGATACTTTAGTGAGTTGTTAAAAGTTTTTGTATGTGGACAGATAAGCGTCTGGACCTATGAATTGATTGCTCCCTCTACACTCCCCATGTGGCCAGGCAGCAGAACATCCGTGATCCTTACTGTGTAGATGTTCTCCAAGCCTTTTACAGATCCTGCTAGCAAGATCTGTAGCAATTAGATTCAGGGAGGAATTTATCTCAAGGTCTTGTTGCTACTGTCACTTCACTGATAATTTCCACTGGAGCAAAGACAAATCCCAGAGCCTGGGTAACCTAGGACCTGCAGAAGGGAATAGCTGAGATGATTATGTGGTGGGAAAACAGGAGTTCAATCAAAACTACTATGATGTCAGTGTGGTGGTAGGTATACAAGCATATACATACTTCAAAACACATTGAATTCACATAAAATGGGTTTGTTTTATTTTATGTAAATTATACCTGAGTAAAATTGATTAGAAATGACACTATTATAAAGAGGCTGACCACCTTCTAATTTCTAACCTTTTCATTAGTATCATTCCCACCAGGCTACATTTCAACTGTCTGTGCTGTCAAGAGCCCAGCCTTTGGTTGCTCATCTTGACTCTGTCTATGGGCCCTTGGCCCCTGGATCCCAGCTTCATTTTTCAGAGCCTTACACACCCTGTTCTCACTATATCAACTAGAAGAATATGTGCAGCAGCTAATTGTAAGCTGGTGTAAAGGAGAAGAATTCAGGAAGACAGAATAGCGGAATGAATTCCCTCTGCTCCAAAATGTGGAATGAAAATGCAATGGCTCAATGCAGATGTAAAAGCTGGCTCTTTGCTCCTTCCTGCTCAACCAAGAATTGCTCCATGTTTAGGGAATGAAAGCAACCCAGAGTATTAGCAAAGTATATGTGTAATTGAGAATGAGGCAAATATATGAGACATAAAGTGGTTCTCATATTGCATGTGGGCTTCCATAGATATATTCTTATATGGCCTAAGAATGTGGAAACCACCTCAAACAAGATTGAAACTTAAATATTGGTTCAATATGAAGAAGGAATGTTCCAATGGAGCCTTCCAACTAAAGAATTACACTGCCAAGGAAAGTATTAGCTGTTTGTCCTATAAGACTGAGAGAACAGTTTACTTTCCTGTTAACACATATACTGCTTTTATGTCTAGTATTTCAGTAGAATATAAGCTCTATTGTGGCTGTTAATTGGTCTGTCTCATTAAAAGCTATATCTTCAGTGCCTTGAATAGTGCCTAGCACAGGAAAACAATCCAATAAATTCAATTTTGTTGATCTCCTAAAACTGGGCTCTATGAACTCTAGCTTTGTAAAAGCTCTGGAAATAAGAAATGGTGTGAGTAAATATCACATAGCTTACTTGGGGGCCCAGTGAATAAGCATGGTGGACAACTGTTCATGTTGAATAATGTATAAGAAGGGCGACATAACATCCTTGAGATCACTCTTCCATGATGTGATGAAATGAGTGTTGTGCATGGATCAGGATCTCGGGTTCCTGGCCTTTTACACCATCCACAATCTCAATAACCTACCCTTCTTTGGGATGCAATTGCCTCATCTGAAAACTGAGCAATTTGAGCTATACAATCTTTAAAGTCCCTTCCTGCTACAAAATTTTATGGCAATCTCTAAAATAATGATCTCACATAGCCTTTAAAGAAATAAGACTGAGAAACAGAATGAATGTCATACCTTAGTAGGGGAACAATTAAAGTCTAAGACCAAAATTTTAATTAAACATTATAAAATAAGAATCTTTCATATTTGAACAGTACACTTAATATTTTCAAAGCACATTCACATCTACCAACCCACTTGATATTCAAAGCCACCTCATGATGCATTTAATCTAGTGTATTAAAAAATAGGTTCATGGCATGAGCTCATGCAGAAAACTAATAACATGTTGGCAACCTCCCTGCCTAGCTTCAAAAGCTGTAACCATCCATGGCTAAGGCTGAGTAAGGGACCTTGTGACCATAAGCCACTTAGGAGACAGCTTATCCCCATGGCAGGAGCACCACCTCTGCCTACTTTACTTCACCCTGTCTGGCTCCCAGTGCATGACTGGTTAGCCAATGATGGGTAAGATTCCTCATGGGAGGTAAGACCTAAGACAGGCACAGTCATGAGGGGGCCCTCAGGGAAGGACTTTGGGGGACTCTGGAGAGAGGGGGTGATGAACCCTCACCCCTCAGCTTTGACATAGCCTGAGTCCTCATTCTGTCTGCAAGAAGTCTCCTAATCTCTTGGCTGCCTTACTTCCCCTGCCTGACTTAAGCCTGAAACAATGCCTTAAGCCTGAAACAATGCTGAGGTGGGTGAACCCCTGTGCTGGAAAGGGCTGGTTCCCTGGGGCAATCAGGCCCAAGAAAGAATGC
>PVKM010003211.1:0-59159 GCA_004027735.1 Carollia perspicillata
ATCATGCTAAGTGAAATAAGCCAAGCAGTGAAAGACAAATACCATATGATCTCACGTATAAGTGGAACCTAATCAACAAAGCAAACAAGTGCGCAAAATAGAACCAGAGACATATAGAGAAATAATGAACAAACTGACAGTGACCAAAAGGCAGGGAAGAGGGGAATCATGGGGAAATGAAGGGGAAAGGTCAAGTCAAGGAACATGTATAAAGGGCCCATGGACAAAGACCAACAGTGGAAAGGACTGAATTTGGTGGGTGGGGCGTGGGCAGGGCCAGGGAGAGTAATGGGTGAAAAACGGAGCAACTGTAATGAACAGCAATGAAAATAAAAGTAGGTTAATTAAAAGAAAATTAGTCCTTGGCAGACAAGACAGAGAAATATCAGAGGAGAACAAAATCAGACTATAATTGAAAGAATAATGAAACAACATATTTAGAGTGCTTAAAAATAAAAGAAGAAACCTCGCCGACTGGAATTCGGTATTAGAGGTAAGTTAACCCACCCGGGTGAAATAAGGAAAATTTAAGAAAACCAGGTACAGAGAATTGGGCAATAGTTAGACAGAGCTTCACTGAAGAAAGAAATATTAAGTGTTCTTAGAGTAAAAGGAAAGTGACCCCAAATGGACAGTCAGACACTCAGGGGAGAATGGAAAAAAGCAAAATGGGTAATGTAAACAGAAAATCCCAACTTCATATCGAGTATACAAAACAGTATCTTGTGAGAGGTAAATCTGTAAGTAAAATATATAACAAAAATGACATATACATAGCATGGGAACTTTTAATATAGAGTTTAAAATGCTCAAAAGGTATGTGCTTGTGAAATTTTGATAAGGATGTGTGTTGTAACCTCTAAGGTAATGATTAAAAGAGTAATGAAAAAGTGTATAAATCCAAGTAATAGGGGAAAGGGAAAATAATAAAAAATAATCAAGCCCAATATAGGCAAAAGTAGGATACAAAGAAACACAGAACAGGTGGCACAAATAGATGGCATGGTTAAATCCAAAGATATTATTACTTTAGAAAGAAATGAACTAAATGCTCCAATTCAAAAAAAAAAGTTTGTCAAATGTTAGATAAAAAAACAAAAGTAAAGTCAACTAAATAGTGTTTTTAAAGACATATATAAAATATAATACAAAATAGTGGGAAACAAATCTGTACTACAAACGGAAAAAATGGAGTACAAGGAGTCTGTTTAGATTAGGTTATTATGTAGTTTAAGGTAAAGAAAAAATGGACTAGGTTGGGAGGCAAAAAGAGGCATATGGATTTCTTCTGTTTCTGGAGATAGAAATCAAAACACCTACTAATGGACTTAGCACAGAGAGCGAGAGTTTGGGATCTGCAGGAAGAGGAATGAATAGTGAGGGCTCCTCCTTTGAGTACTTTCTTATCGTGTCCATGGTCTGCTGAGGCATCTGGCCGACATGCCCTGCATGCAGCAGGAGCTACACTGTATTCTCCAACAAAGATAATGAGGTAGCAAAGTGAGAAGATATTAATGAAGATATAAGATAGGTTGTAAATAGTTTATGAAACAACTATCTTCTGATATTTATTATGATGAACAAGTATAAATGCATTTATAAAATAAATGTGTTTGGGATTCATAAAGGTATAAAGATTTCAATTTTAGTCCAAATCACTGATGGGTGAGCCACAATACCTGCAAAGAACCCTGTACACATCTCTGCCTAGTAGCAGCTAAAATCAGTTCTCAGCAGGATATTAACATACTAAAGAAGCAAGGCAAATGATACTCTTATGCAGGCATGAATTTCAATTAACCACTGATGCCCTAAAACATAAAACAAAATCCAAATTTAGTAATGGGAAAGGGAATTCCTTCCTTTATCTAAAAGCAATAAACAAGCTATACCAACTTACAGGTTTAGGTAGAGCCCATAATTTTAATCTCTGTATGAACTGGAAAATATTGTTTATCTTTATAATATATTCAAGTTTTCCAAGTTTGTAATTAAAATGAACGAAACTCTATACCTTCGCTCCTTTATTGCCATTGTTTTCTATAAAATTAACTTTTCATTTTCAAAAATGAGTAAAAACAATAAAAACAAAACTATCACTTACATCATAAGTTAGTGTATCTGCTTCATTGGCGACTGTAAGGCCTGCCAATTCTCCAAGTCCCAGTTCACTTTCAAGAGCTTCATCTGCTCCCATGATGAAGGACTTCCCAGAAGAAGGAGGAAATGTGAGTGCTTCCACTGAAAGAAGACACAAGAAACATAAAAACACTTCTAAGAGTCAACAAGTAGTCTCATAAAGGCATGTCTGATTATTTTTAAATGCTTTTAAACACAATAAAATTCAGTGTGCAGAAAATCTTGAAGAACTGGTTTCTTTTTCCATATATAACCATAGCTAAACGTATCATCTAATTATTGTAGAAAAGTAAAACATGAACTGAGCCCAATAGTTTTGTTCTTTGTTTTTTCCTACACAAGAAAATGTGAATCTGTTTTCCTCATTTGATAAGTCATGCTAATTACTAAAATTATTTCCATCAACTATTAAACATATATAACAAGTGATTCTGGACACTGCTGGTCTGATTCAAATAAAATTGTTAATTCTATAATCTGGAGGAATACAGAAAATTTCAGACTTCCAGCCAAGATGGAGGCATAGGTAGATATACTTTGCTTCCTCACAAAACCAAAAGAAGAACAACAATAAATTTAAAAACAAAAAATAACCAGAACTGCCAGAAAATCAAACTGTATGGAAGTCCAACAACCAAAGAAACACTTATGCAGACTGCTAGGAGATGCAGAGACAGGCAGCCAGGGTGGAAAGGACATGCAACAAGGTGGTGGCTGGAGGACACTGGCAGCTGGTGGACTTGGCAGTCTGACATTTGTGTGCAGATAAACTAGTAGGAACAACTGGGGAGCTAGACAGACCATGCAACCCAGGGTTCAAGCATGGGGAAATAAAGCCCCAAAACCTCTGGCTGTAAAATCCTATGGAGGTTGCATTAGCGGGAAAACTCTAAGCCTCACAGGACAGTTTGTTGGAGAGGCCCACAGGGTCCTAGAACATACACAAACCCACCCCCCCCAGAAGCAGCATCAGACGGGTCCAATTTGCTTATGGAGAGTGAGAGCAAGTAGCATTGTTCCCTCCGAGAGACCCCACCCCGACATACAGCACCACAACTCAGCAACATGGGTTGCCACCCCCTGGCAAATACCTAAGGCTCTGCCCCTTACAATGTAATCGGTGTACCGAGACAAAGAAATATGGCCCAAATGAAAGAACAGATCAAAGCTCCAAAAACAGAATTAAGTGAAGAAGAGATAGCCAACCTATTAGATGTAGAATGAAATAAAGCAAAATATACAGGGAACCAACAGTGAAGGGAAGGAAACTGAAACTCAAATCAACAATTTGGACCAGAAGGAAAAAACAAACATTCAACCAAAACAGAATGAAGAAACAAGAATTCAAAAAACTGAGGAGAGGTTTAGGGACCTATGAGACACCTTTAAATGTTCCAATATGCAAATCACAGGGGTGCCAGAAGGAGAAGAGGAAGGGGAAGAAATTGAAAACTTATTTGAAAAAATAATGAAGGAGAACCTCCCTAATCTGGTATAGGAAATAGACTTCCAGGAATTCCAGGAAGCTCAGACAGTCCCAAAGAAATTGGACCCAAGGAAGCACACACCAAGGCACATCATAATTATATTACCCAAGACTGAAGCATAAGGAGAGAATTTCAAAAGCAGCAAGAGAAAAGGAGACAGTTACCTACAAAGGAGTTCCCATAAGGCTATCAGATGATTTCTCAGAAGAAACCTTGCAGGCAAGAAGGGGCTGGAAATAAGCATTCCAAGTCATGAAAAGCAAGGGCCTCCATCCAAGAATGCTCTATCCAGCAAAGCTATCATTTAGAATGGAAGGGCAGATAAAGTGCTTCCCAGATAATGTCAAGTTAAAGGAGTTCATCATCACCAAGCCCTTATTATACGAAATGTTAAAGGGACTTATCTAAGAAAAAGAAGATCAAAAACTATTAACAGTAAATGACAACAAACTCGCAACTATCAACAGCTGAACCTAAATACAAAAACAAACTAAGCAAACAACTAGAAGAGGAACAGAATCACAGAAATGGAGATCACATGGAGGGTTATGTGGGGGGGAGGGTAAAAGGTACAGAGAATAAGAAGCATAAATGGTAGGTACAAAATAGATAGGGGGAGGTTAAGAATAGTATGGGAAATGGAGAAGCCAAAGAACTTACATGGGAAGGCCCAATACTAGTGGAAGGTAGGGTGCAGGGCATAGGAGAATAAAGGGGAGAAAAAAATGGGACAACTGTAATAGCATAACCAATGAAATACAGTTTTTAAAAAAAGAAAATTTCAAATGAAAATGTTTACAATTGTAAAATGTGCCTATGAGGCAAACTCTTACATGGCGACAGAAATCAGGATTACCTCTGCAGAGGCGAGAAGGGGCAGTGATCAGAGAAGGCAACACGAGCAGGATTTCTAGGGCCGTGGTCATGCTCTGCTCTGTTCCTTGATGCAGAGGCAGTAGTGACATGGTTGGGTTCACTTTGTAATAATTCACTAAGCTACACTTTTGTGACTTGAGCAGTTTTCTGTAGGTATGCTATATTTCACTGAAGAATGTTTACTTCAGACAAAAAAATTGTTAAGTGTCCATTTGAACACTTTTCTTTAGTTTCCAACTATGTTTCAAGATGTCAGATTTATATGGTAATATAAATATCCTTATTTTATAATACTGGACATATCAATCTAATCCCTTTTGTCATTATCACAGAAGAACCAGTTAAAAGTAAAATGGCAAATTTATTATATAAAATAATGATTTTACTTAATTTGGCCAATAATAAAACATCACTTTTTTTCAATGCAAATTATTCTGACAAACTCATGGATGGTCTTCCAGTAGTTTTCTGTAACTGGTTACTTTACTGAGGACAAATATTTGAGTTAATTAGATGAATTTAGTAGTTTAAACTTTGACTGTTAAAGAAATTAAGTTTTCCTTAAAAGTAACAAATCAACTTATTAGTTCGTGTAGAAACTCTACTTAAAATCTTTATAAGGACAGAGGAGAGTACAAATTAAGACATTTTCAAATTACCATACAATAAGGCAGAAATAATTTCAAAAAATGGGTTTTACCAGACATACCATATATCCTCTGGGGGAATTCAAAGAACTCTAAACATTTACAATCAATGAGGGGATTGTTTAAATTTGAAAAGCAATTTTTATGCCAAAATTTCAACCAAATGATTCATGTAACACTATGAGACTAGGTCTTCAGTCTGGTGTTTTGTTTTATTTTCATTTCTAGTATTTTCAGATAACTTTATTCAGGAGTTAAACAAATATTACTCTTCAAATAAAGACTAAGAGTTGTGGAATCTGACCATACATACTGTTTGGGCTAATTTAGCTAATGCTCTAGAAATGGCCAAGCAAAACCTGAAAACAGGTACTAATGGCTAAACCAGCAGACCTGAGGGCAGAAGAGAGAGAAAGCAACAATAGGTATAACCTTATTTCATTGCTAAGATTCTCCAGAACTTACTATAGCACCTCTTAAGTGTGGCTTTCCTTCTTAAATTAAAACCATAAAAATAAAGTTATAAATGTAAACAGCTCACACAGGCAATGGAAGCTTTATCTGAAACTGCAAAGATAGAATTTAGAGTTGTTTTTGATGTGTATACACCCCTTTTTAAGTCTTAAAGATTGAAGATGGAGTCAAACCCCACTGAATGTAAGAAAACCTACATTTGGAGAACATATAGATCAAATATTCATAGACCACAATTCCTCTTTTAGAGAGTCTTTTCTAATATGAATTTAGATATGTATATGCAAATGTTTCTTGTACTCCAGAGTGTCTTAAAGACTCACCTTCATCTGCCCTATTTATTTCATGTTCAGGGAGCCTGGAGCTGCTAGGTCTGGAAGGTGAACCCACAGATGGCTGCAATGAGGGAAGTTCATCAACGTCTCTTAAATTAGCAAGCATATCTTGTAGTTTTGACCTGTTGGGTCCTAGCCCAAAAAAGGGAGGGAGAGAACAAAAGAGAAGAAATGGAATTAGCCAACTGCATTAAAATGGTGCCATAAAACTTTATTCACAAGTCCAACATTCACCTTGAAAGCCACCCCACTATATTAAAAAGTAATTATTTTCCAAGTTTTCAAATTATTTTAAAACTTTATTATTTCTTGAAAAAACTTATATTTTACATATGCCAGTATTTTAAAAAATTAAGGGAATAACATCACTGTTTATATGGAAAAATGCTCATATGCAATTTAGACCATTAAAAATAATATTCTATAATCCTTGCATATTACTCTAAATTTAGACAGACACCACAGATGGTGAAGCTACTGCTGTGTACTGAATTAAACAGTAATATCACTTTTTGTTTGTTTAAATTAAGTTGCATTCATTGCCTTACATCCTGAAGCTATGGTACCCAAGGTGAAGTCTCATGCCCTGCTGATTACTTACCAGAAATCTGATTCTTCATTCTCTCACATCCCTGTTTTGACTGTTTTATATAGGATAGAGGCTGAAACAGATCTTCGGTAGTTTTTCCTGTTATAAGTTTAATTAAGAATGGGAAATCTTACCCATAGTCTGTTATGGTTTTTTTCCTAAACCAGTACAAGCAATTTTAACTAATACCTAAAAATATATTTCAAGACAGTATGACTGGAGTACACAATTTGACTGGAAATATTTCTACTTAGAACATATTAAAAGAATTCAAACTTTTCCAATGAATAAACAGTTCAATTAATAAAACATGGTGAATTATGATTAATTCTTCATTATCAATGCAAAGCTTTGCTTCAGTTCTGTTTTTATCATTGTGACTTGTTCCTAGACTACCATTTATCCAGGTAATACGAACTGACAATGCAAACAAAACATGCTTAACCTCAGTCTATAGTCTATCTTCAGTGAAAGACATTAAAACTTCTCCCCATAGGAGAGGGGACCCCCAAAAAACCTGGAACTTATTAATAAAAAATTGTGCATTTATTCTTACATGTTTAAACTTCAGTCACCTTCAAAGCACTCTCCATTTGATGAAATATACCTACCCAGACATTTTCTCCACTGCTCAAAACAGTTTTTAAATTTGTCAATTTTGATGCCTTTCACTACTACTGTGTTTTTCTGTTTGTTTCATCTTTTCCACAGAGGCAAAACATTTCCCTTTGAGGACTTTTTTCATCCAGGGAAACAAAACACAAATCACTCAGGGTGAGATTGGGTGTATAGAGAGGGTGGGGCATGGGGACTGCTGAACACTCAGTGCAGTGCGCTCAAGTGAGCTTGTACAACCATTATGAAATCAGCAAATGCATTGAAAGAGTCTTCAAAAAAAATTCACTGAGTCCGAACACAGTCTCTCCCAACAATGCCAGCTAGTACACTGGATACAGATGGGTTCCTAGAACACTGAACTAGTGGGGGAAGGCTGTACTACAAGGGGCCCACCCTTCAGAAAATAATTCCGGATTTTGGGGGTCACCCCTCACAGAGTCATTTCTCTTCATCATGCCAAAAAACCTTTTGCTTTATACATGAATACTGATCATAATCCCCAGATTCAGGAAATCTAGTAACTTCTATTAATAGGAATACTGTTCCAGTCAAATGGTGCAATTTTAGATCTTAAGTGCTAAATTTCAACTACAGTGATGCCTTGATATAATTTGATAAGAACCAAATAATCCATATAATAGTAGGTGGATTCTACACATGTCCTTCATTCCAATCTAAAAATCTTTTACATTTCAAGACATTCATTATTATAGCATAATGACTTAAAGAAATATATCAACTTTAAGTCAGTCTAAAAATTAAAATATTCTCCTTGTTTCTCATGTATGATGTACAAATTTTCCACAAAATTTCAGTTAAATTGCTTTCATCATAATTCTGAAAAGCCATGACAAATCATGCCTCACTATTGTTTGTTAACATTAATTTTTATCAGTTTATTTGGATAAAAGGTACAAATATTCTTGTTTTAATATTTATGTTGATTTAGCTTATATTCAGATAACACTGAATAATATCATCTCTCAGTTATGTAATGGCTGGTACTATAATATCAATAATGGCCACTGTCTTTTAACCATTCAAGCTAAATACTTGTAAATTCTAAAATATTTTAAATAAAGATTTAAATGTTTTCCAGTAATTACCAGGTTATAAAAGAATGTCCTAACAGAAATGACTTGTCTTTGATAAGCTTTAACATCACTATAAAAAGAAAAATATATATCCTTCCAGTCTTTTGCAACTTTTAAACACATGTTTCACTAACGTGGATTTCAATCTCACCTTACAACTACTTTAATATCCCAAAGGATGAAACTCCTATTGCTATAAAAAAGGATCCAAATTCATATTGTTAATGAGTGGAAGCACAAGAAGATAGTTTAAGCTTGCTCTCCTAAAAAGATATTTAAGGTTTTCAGGGATGTTTGAAAGCTACTGTATTTCCATTTTACATGCTTAACTAGATCTATTGCTAAACTTTATCAATACTTTTAATGAATTATATATGATTCACAGGGCTATAAATTTAATTTTAGCTTCTGTTTTTTGATGTGGCACACATTTTATTGGAAAAAAAAAGCTCATTGGTAACATTATAAATGAAACTGGCCGAAAGTGTTACATTAGAAAACAAGTGCTTTTACAAATTGTGTATCTGAGCCCTGTATAGCATATAGTGTGAAGCCACATGAACTGTGCATTGTGAACTGTGCATTAAAGAATATTCAGGGGTAGAAATTAACTTTCTGTCTCCAAGTCTACAATTTATAAGCAATAATTTTAGTGGAGTGCCAGTGTGTCATACTAAATGAGATTTAAAATTGTCTAAAATTGTCAACAGTGAAAAATCATTATTGTAATTAAACACATATATTTTTTAAATCAAATTATCACTATATTAAATACACAATCCCATACTCTCATGAGGCTGGGGATTCATTATTAGAATATATATCATCATTCCATAATCATATGCATACTTTTGTTTCATTTTGATTTTTTTAAGTTCATAATTAAATAGCTAACCATTTAATTTCAACCCCTGAGAGCAGGTGAAAAAGAAAGAGGTCAGGAGTAGAAAGAAAAAGAGTAAGTAATTTTAGGAAAACATTGAAAAAAATTGGGGGATATGAAAGAGGCAAGATTTATGAATTATAGATACAATGTTTTCCACTTACTCTTCACCCCCTTTTTCCCCTTTCTCTCCTTTTTGTATTGTTCCTTGAGTTTGGTAATTACTCCCTGGTCCACATTCCAAGCTTCAGGCATGAGACACTGGTCTTCCTTTTCTAAATGGAGTAAAACAAATGAAACAGCCTTTTTCAATAAAATACTGAACACCGTAAGTCAATTCACTGTTATGTCAATAAATGACACAATGAACGTTTTCCCCGTAATAACATTAATTTTAAAAAGACATTACATATGTCACACAAAATACAATATCTAAGAAACAGCAACCGATTATATTTCCTAGGTAATATTAAATTTCTCTTGAAAGAGACAGAAAAAACACCCTGAAAGATATGAGTGACTTTCAGTAAATTGAGCCCTAGAACTCTACAATCAGGAACCCCTCATTTTTATCCCATTTTCTGAATTCAATTAGGACTGAATCACAAGTATTTTAAATTAATTTATGTAATTAGAGATTATTACTAAAACACTATACAAAATAGTCTTCAATAATCTTCTCATCTCAAAAATTTCACTTTTTTGGCATGTGCTCAACACTTTTATTTTACACGATTCAAGGAATACTTAAAAGCTTCACCATCAACCTGCATTCAAAATTTAAAATGATTTGTTAGTTTATAAATTCTTTAAAAAGAAAACAGAGCTTCTAGTAGAAAAGAAATTCTAATCACTAATTTTCACTCTTTCAAAAGAAAATTTGCAGAATGTTATATATTTTATACTTACTATAAAATAATTTATATACTCTACAATGTCATATGTTAGTTCAAAACTCTCGTTTGAATTCAAGATTCATATATCCAACAGCTCCTTGCACATTTCCATTAGGAAGTCTAAACAGTATCTCCAAGTAAACATAGAAAGCCAAGTTGCCAAGCCAACCTCCTGCATCCAATCTGTTTCACCCACAGGATTCCCTATCTAATTCATGGCAACTCCATACTTCTATTTGCTCAGACAAAAATCCTCTCTCTCACCCAACATCAATTATTTCAGTAAATACTGTTTTCTCTACCTTCAAAACACATCTAGAATCTGACTACTATTCAGCATGTCTACTACTTCTCTAACCATACTCCCTCTTGTTAGAATTACTGCAGTAGCTGTACTCTCTTCCCACCAAGTCTACTATCAATACTGGTTGCCCTGGGTTCTCAACACAGCAGCCAGATACTGCTTTGGAATAAAAATCAGACCCTGCCATCCTTGTGTCCAAATCCCTCCCATGGTTCCCCATCTCACCAGTGGTCTCTGTAACCCACTGGTAACCAGTGGTCTACATGATTTGGTCACGTCTTACTATATTGCCCTTAGAAAAGCTCTGCTCCAGCCGCTCTACTTTCCTTGAATTCCTCAATCATATCAGGGCTGCTGCTATCTTAGGGCATTATTCTGGCTTTATCCCTCCTGAACACTTTCCCCAGATACTATATGCCTAACTTCCTTATCACCCTCAAGTTTTTGTTCAAATGTTACCCTCTCTTGGTGCTTACATGACCACTTTATTTTAAATTGCAACCTGTCTCCTCCACCCCGCATTGACACCAGAACTCTTTATCTCTCTTACTCTATTTTTTTTTCTGTTTTCCATAGCATTTACCACATTCTGACATACTATATACCATGGATCATGTGTATTGCTTATTGCCTATATGCTCTCAGTAGACTGCAGGGACAACAGAGATAGGGATTTTCACCTAGAAGACTGGCAAACAGAAGGCATTTGATCAGTATTTGTTGAATGACTGGAATCAACAGTAATATGTCTATTTTTAACAAGTTCCAATCCAGTTTTAAAAAACTGGTTATACCCTGGCTGGGTGGCTCAGTTGGATGGAACATCATTTTGTACACCGAAAGACAGCGGGTTCGATTCCTGGTTAGGGCACATAGCTAGGCTGCAAGTTCAATCCCTAGTTGGGGAGTGTGGAGGAGGCAAAAGATCAATGTTTCTCTCCCATATCGATGTTCCTCTATCTCTGTTTCCCCCACCCCATTCCTCTTTCTCTAAAATCAGTAAACATATCCTTGGGTGAGGATCATAAACAAGCAAACAAACAAACTGGCTATCAGGCCTGTGAAAATATTAAACACATTAAAAAAAAAAAACCTCAACGTTTTTACAGACGGAACTATAATCTATCAATAAAAAGCCTCTTTTTCCAGAAAGATCTAGCAATTTTCTTGGGGTAGGTGGGAGTGGTGGGGGGAAAATGGAGACAACTGTACTTGAACAACAATTAAAAAAAGAGAGAGAAAAAATAAAAAAGAAAAGAAAAATGTTAATTATCATCAATCAAGTCTGAATAATTAATTAAATTGGGTGGCTTCTGCATATTAAAATGCCTTCAGGTTTAAAAAAATTAGTCTTAAAAAAATCAGCCTTTATCATACATAATCTTAACTAGACTCAATATTAACAATAGCAATGGAAGGTCATAGAAGATGTGTGTGTGATAAAATCTATTTTTGGCAGAAACTAACAAGATTCTGAACCTAAACATACTTACTTTTTAAGGGGGGCTCGTGAGGGATAAAAGAAGCACTTAAAATGGTTTAAATGTCCCTTCAACTACACAGGAATGGAAGCATCTATGTGTTGTTAATTGCTTAAAAGTGAAATGCTTTGAATTAGAATTATAAAATCCTTAAAACACTGGTAAAGAAACTTCCAGCTGACTGAAAGATTCCATTCACTCATATTCATAAACAGAAATGTCCAGTACTTTACTAAAGGGTGAGACATCAGATGTGAGAACAGCCCCTCAGGTTTTCACCAGTAACTTCATAGCAACTTAGGTTAAAATGTACACACATGTATCATATAATATAATGGGCCATGACTCACACCTTAAAGCAAAAGAAGTTACACAAGGGACAATGCAGCTGTCTTTGTAGAAAAATGAATCCTAGGAAGAGCCAAGTATTATTTATGCAGATGTATGACTCCTCAAAGAAAGACTACTGTGTAGCACAGTGGATTTAGCTTTATTGGTAGAATTGCTGCCTGAAATATCTGAATAACTTGATATATAAGCTCATTAGAGAACAAGACAGAGAGAGATTCATTTCACTTTAACTTCCCCTGGTTTCCAAACTTTGTTCCGTTGGGGAAAAAAAAAAGTCAGTCACTAAATAGTCATTATATTCTTCATACTATGACTTCAAGTAATTATCCCAAATAATTCTTCAAATATTTGCCGTGAAAAAGGAAAAGAAGTGGTATTAGCATTATCAGAATCCCTGAAGGGAAATCTGCCATTAAAGTGCATAGACTGTAAGCTAAGGGTGTTCTAAAGATAAATTTTCTCTCATTCCAAAATACCTGTTAGGTGTTTAAAATATTAAAAATGTTTAGAACAATTTGCACACAAAAAATTTGATGCTTTCTATAAACTGATGTGACCTGACTAGAATGAATAACTATAATTTTTTAACGTATATTTCTTTTCTGCACAGATGATGCCACAGATGACATCTCTAAAATCTCCCAATGCAGCGATTTTCAACCCTTTTCATCTTGTGGCACACAGAAACAAATTACTAAAATTCTTTGACATACCAAAAAATACCATTATTTTTTTGCCTATCTGACAAAAAATAGGTATCATTTTGATTCATTCACAGCAGATGGCTATTGTTGTGTTGGTTGTTGTCATTTTTTTTTGACAATCTAAGGGAAAAGAGCTCAGTGCCCCTGACTAAAGAATCAGGTACTGCATGTTTTACAAACTTTTGTGGCACACTGGTTGAAAATTGCTGCTCTAATGCACTGTCATACTCAATTTCCACAAAATCTAGATTTGCAAGTTCTGTCTTGGCAGAAAATAGAGACCATTCTATATATAAACTCAAATTATTTTCATATTACATCACTTACATTTTTTTAAATGAGGTAATTAGTTGTGTAAACTTCTTTAAACACCTAACACACACATACACCCTCTAGACAAAAGGTGACAGTAATAAAAAGTTCATAGGATGTCCAACATTTCAACACTGTAAGAGATTAAAGTGTTCTTCAAGGTGTTGCCCTCTGGGTAAAATATTAGTTTCTTAATTTACGTAAGATCTCTGGTGGGATCCAGTATCCTTCCTTACCCCAGTCTGTTCCATCGCCTGCACTTCTAGATTCACTGTCGCCTTCCTCTGATGTAACCAAGAAGTCAAATTCCTTTAGAGCTTCTTCTGTATCTCGATCTTCACTGCTATCAGGCAATGCTTTTTTCCTAACAATCTAATGAAAAAAATATGCTAAATTGAAATATATTAAGGAGTTAATTTAAATAAAGGGGAAGGTATCCCTTTACCATTGTATGAGGAGCCCCAATTATTGTTTTCTTCCATAAGCGTATCTTTGTTTTGTTAAATAACTGTAATACCTATTCAGAGGTGGGAAACACAGATGTCACTTTAAGAAAATATATACATTACTCATTTTAAAGTAGTAATTTAAATTGTGCTCAATGATGGCTTATTTTAAATAAACTAATGGAAGCACATATTGAAAACACTGGGATATAAGACATGCATTTAAATTACAGATATATCCTTAAAATACTGTATTATTAAAACCACAACCTAATCTTATATTTCTTGAATGCAGTTTGTGCAGTGTGTAGACATTCTAATCTAACTAAAGAAAGAAAACACTTTGTAAATCATTGCAAGAGCTTCCAGAATATAACCATGTTAAATTTTAGCTCTAATACATCGTTGCCTTACAAAACTCACATTCACAAAAGGTACAAACTCAGTAATTCTTGCCTCAAGACTTAGAAGGTAGGTATTCTGTTGGTGGCGGGTTGTTGGGGTTCACATTATTATTTCTACTATCTGAACCTGGCATCAATATTCTCTATAATTCTCTGTATATTCAAGTTTTTCCTAAAATATTGATGTTTCAGAGTGACACTTGACTTAGATTTAATAGAAAATCTAGTCAGGGCTGTTATGTCTTGTTTGTATATATTTAGGAACATCTCTGGAATCACAAATCCAGTTGGAAGATTAAAATTTAGGCTTAATACATGCAGAGATGATTTTTGAGATCTATATGCCAATACTATTTATAAATTATCTCCTTTTTCGTCACCACCACCAGGAGCCCAAAGAAATTAGGATGATTGCTTTGCAGCTTCTTTTGATTAAATGGACTCAGTATCTCAGCTTCTCCAGACCTCAGCTTCTTTACTTCATGCAAAATAAAAATAGCATAATGGGATCAAATTTTATCACTGCACTATTTTGAGTGGTTTAAAATTATAATGGTTCAACAAACAGATCAATGGAACAAACTGAAAACTCTCAAACTAGACTCTGGAAGAGATAGATAGCATTACCTGACTTGGTGGCCCTGTTCTCATGCTTGTGACTAATATGACTTGTCAATCATAGTACTTTTCTTTTTCTTTTTTAACAAGAGGAAAAATAACCAAATTTAATTATATGTGTACACAGGGGAACCTCATATACATGAGAGCCAGAGACTCTACAATACATGAGAAGTTCAGAGACAGAAAAAATGAGGTATATATGTATGACATTTTTTAAAAATTATTTTATTGTTGTTCAATTACAGTTGTCTGCATTTACCCTCCACCACTCCCCCACCTGACCCCAGCTATCCCCACCTCCCTCCCTTGCTTCCACCCACCCTTGGTTTTGTCTATGTGCCCTTTATAGTTGTTCCTGAAAACCCTACCCCCTTCCCCCCATTATCCCCTTCCACCTCCCCTCTGGTTACTGTCAGATTGTTCTTAATTTCAAAGTCTCTGGTTATATTCTGCTTGCTTCTGTGTTCGTCTAAGACCAGATACAGCCTCAGAAATCCTTCTCAATGCAGCACTCCAGGAAGCCACTATCAACAGAAGAAAGCTGGCACGGTGCATAAAACCTAATCTGCCTTAACTGTTCTGGTACACATAAAAACTGAATAGGAGAAATCAAGGATTTTTTAATGATGCTACAATAACTGGTTTAACTATTTAGAATATTTCCCTAAAATCAAGAAATACTTTTATTTTTACAGCATTTCCCAATACCAACTAGCAAAGCTATTAGACAAACATAAACAGCAAGATCAATTTGACAGAATGTGAACAGAAAACCCATGCTGAAGGCATATTCTTTTATAAGAATTCATAAACCAGATTATTAGCATATGGTAATAATCTGTTCTAATTTTCCCTGGGCAGGCATACTAAGGTAGACGTGTCTCTGAAGAGCTTTTATCCACAGAAGGTGCTGATCTCCCTAGTACCAGATACAAATGCAATGCCTAATCACCTTCCTTTGCCTACAGGCTTGATTACTCCCTTTTCATGACCCTGAGGGATCATCAGATAGAATTTGGAGGGATCATCCCCAACATCCTACAGACAGAAAATCTATGTTCTCAATGCCTGATCAAAAAAGGGCAGCAAAAATACAGAAGTATCTGGAACTGTAGGTGCAAAGTCTGAATGTATTGCCAACATCAGTTCATACTAAATACGGCATTAAGTCACAAAACTAACTCTTTGGAAAAAATGTTTCTAGGTACTTATCTCCTCTATATAAACTAACAAAGAAGGAAGATGAATGGCAAGTTGAAAACAGCTGTCTATTAAGTATCCCATTTAAATAAGTAAACAAAAACTCCTGTATTTTTAATAGTTAGACACAGAAGAAAAGTGAACTGTGGTTACCAGTGGAGAGCAGGGTTCGTAAACATGAATGGGTGGAGTTTGTTGTAATAAGCACATATTACATTTCTTCCTTATATCCAAGATTCTATTCCACTCCTACCTTCATTGAGCTTACAGATTGATTTAAGAAATTAAGACAAACACAAAAAAGTTAAGGGTTGCACATGGTGCTAAGATTAGGAAAAGGGATAGGCTGTTCCTTTGGAAAGCATTAAAAAAGGCATAATACAAATGGGGATGAGATTCTTTACACTGTGACTAAAACAATAGTTCATGATTCTTAATCCCATTAGCTTTTCCTCCCAAAGTGTCTGAAAATGGAGACGATGTTGCTTCTTACATTATCCTTTATGTAGTTCAAAATGATCACATCATATATGCATATATAATTTCAAGATCATTATTACACTTAACAAATGATACGATGTTGAGAATACTGATAATGATGGTAAAGAAAAAATCAGATGAAGAGGGTGACCTTAGGGAAAGAGATGGACATGGAGAGAAGAAAAATGATCCAGAATATAATTCAAAGAACAATCAAAGCTCCAACAAAGAGCAAAGAGTAAGAAAGAAGGAACAAACGTAGTTTTTGAAAACAACCAACAGCTACTAAGAGCTGTAAGTTTCTGTATGTTCTTAGTTGAATCTCGTAAACTATTTTGATTAAAGAAATAAAATATTTTTAAAAACCTCCTTGTTCTACTAAACATTTTAATAGGATAATTTTCAGCCATTCACTTTTTATATATAGTACTGCAATAAATCTTCTAAGTCATATGTATTCATTGCTAGAGTTAGATTTTTTAAGTCCTTTAGGCATGTCAGACTATTAGATTGCAGCTGTGAAAATTAACATATCATAAAAGTTAGCAAGACGATTGTGAAAAAAACAATTATTTGTTTAGAAGTATTTTTTCCTGAAGAACTACGAGAATTTTTTAGTCCAATGTTTCAATGGGGTTAAGTATTTTTACATTAGCTGTGTCTTCATTACTTGGTCACAAAATTGCAATGGCCTGTACTAACTGGAAGACAGGATATTTGTAAATTTGTCACTTAAAAAGTCACCAGTTTATAGTTAGGAATTTCTAGTGAAACCATAAGTAACAATTACAATAATTGGCTTATAGATTTTTAAAATATCTAAACTGATATAATAACTAACAAAAAACTTAAAGCATCATAATTATTATTTACCACTGAGCTATGAATACATTGTTTTCACAGGAAAATAATATCTCAATGCAATTATCTCATAGAAATCACAAGGGAACACAAAATTTCTAAACTATTAGAACAAAAAAGTACCATGCAAGTTTAGGCATTTTCTTTTACTACAGTAACTAAAAGCATATGTTATCACTACTTATTTGGATAATAAAAAAGGGGTAACTTCTTAAAGTTCAAGTAATATCCATAGCAGGGCTGTATCAGCAGAATACAACTGAATAGCGACCCAGGGAAACAATAATCTGGAAGCAATACTTCGAGAGTTTCTGATGGAAGCAGAGGGCATAAAAAAAACAGAGAAGTTACACTTAGAAAACACTGTATAGTTAAACACATTGATACTGACAGACAGGCTGTCCAGACCGCTGGGAGTGGGCTGAGGCAGGAAATAGGAGGGGATGCTGGGGGAGATGAAGGTAGGCCATGAGAGAGAACCTGGGACACTTCTGCACTGAGCCACGCTCCTTAGGGTACTGAAGTTGTTGAGTGCAGTCAGACAATACTTTCATGAATCACCCAGGGCCATGGCAACAACACTGAGTTTCGCAGCTCTGCAGTGGGTGGGACCACACTGCCCAGGTAACCAATGCACACTCCCCCACCCCTGGGCAAGACGACGATAGGAGGAAGTTCTCAACACTCAATATGCACAAGGCTAGCAAGACAAATGGACAAAGCCCTCCTACCCCTTTCGGGTACAGACTGGGAGTGGGACTAGGGGAAGGCAGGCACAAGCACAAATGAAGTTAAAATTGTGTGGGGGTGCTAGACCAAAGAGGTCTATCAGTCTAGCCTGGGGAAAAGAAAAGATTAATTGGGAAGCGGACCACCCAAAGTGAGTAAAAGTTTAGGAAATTAATTGGTCATTCTGAGAAAACAACTGGTCCATCACACACCTGAAACTAATATAAATACAGGGAAACAAAGGAAGTTCTATCTAGCCTGTGGCTCACTGCTCAGGACCTGTGCTCAGTGTCCTAGACTGTCCTTTCCATAGGGCTCATGACCTTAGCAGTCACGTGGCCCATGGCCTCCAGGAGAGTATCCCTCTCCGGTGCTAACCTGGTGGAGCATTCACCTGTGCCTTCGTGCACTCTCCAGCCCAGGAGTACAGGACTCTAGAAGTCGTATGGCCAACAGCTGTGCCAGCTCCACTCACAGCCTCCAGGAAGTAGCCTGAAGTTGGAAAGCAACTGGGAATAAGCTAAGCTACCTGGATGACCACTTAGCAGCTACCTCAGGTTCCAAAAAGTGGTACTTTAAAATGGAACAGGAATTCTGGGCACTGCCTTTTGTTTTGGTCTTGCTGAGGATGACTGGATTTTGTCTGAGTTTTGTGGAGTCAATGAGCTTTGAGACAGGGAGTCCCCCATGGTCCCAGATTATTCAGTATTCAAATAAAATCCTTTTTCCTTTCTTACAAGCCTCTGCCTCTAGATTTTGCCTTTTGGTGGCAGTGGGCAGCTGAACCCCACTTTGGTTCAGTAACAATATCGTTTTCATATATAGTGTCTCATTTATTCTTTGCAGAATCCTCTAGGGATAGGATGGGTATGTATTATAATCCTCATTTTACAAACTAAAAAACTAACCCTGAAGGATTAAGCATAGATAATTAGTAACAGAAATGGGACTTAAACCCAAGGCTTTTGACTTAAGATCTAGTCTTCTTGCTCTGGCTGGTGTAGCTCAATGGATTGAGCGCCTGCAAACCAAACCACCTCGGTTCAATTCCCAGTCAGGGCACATGCCTGGGTTGCAAGCCACTTCCCAGCAGGGGATGCACGAGAGGCAACCATACATTGATATTTCTGTCCCTCTCTCCTTCCCTTCCCCTCTAAAGATAAATAAATAAAATCTTTAAAAAAAGATCTAGTCTTCTTTATATTACCTTACATTCCTCTACCTTCTAAGTAAAAGTAGAAGAGGTAATGTGAACATTTTCCTAGATAAAGCAAAGCACGCCCTCATCTCTTTAAAAAGAGGAAAAAGGAAGAAGAGAAATAAGGGAGTTAAAAAGGGAAAAGGTAGGGAGAAAGAAAGGCCCTGGCTAGTGTGGCTCAGTAGATTGAGCGCCAGCCTGCAAATCAAAGGGTGGCCAATTCGATTCCCAGTCAGGGCACATGCCTGGGCTGCAGGCCAGGTCCCCAGTGGGGGCCATGTGAGAGGCAACCACGCACTGATGTTTCTCTCCCTCTCTTTCTCCTTCCCTTCCCCTCAAAAATAAATAAATAAAATCTTTAAAAAAATAAGTAGGGAGAAAGAAAAGAGGGGAGTGGGGTGGGGAGAAAGGAGACGATAGAAGGGGACAGAACACAGAACAGAAAGGAAAAGAAGCAATTTAGAAACATCTCTTATTGTAGAAAACTACCAAAGGAGAGTCAATAAACATAAATATGTAAACAAAACTCCACAAAACCCCTAAACAAGCTTGAAGAAACCAAATGGAAGAGTTTGGAAAGTCTGTAGAACTTGTCTGCCAAAGCAACCCTGGCAAGAGCAAAACCGCATCAATTAGCTGATGGCTCCATGACAGGTCCGTCAGTTCTACTGTCTTATAGAACCAATAACACTGCATTGTTGTAACACGCAATGTTCACCACATTCACCAGCTCTGCAGAAATGTTCAAAGTTTATGAATTAACAAAAAGTCAAAGAAAGCTACTATACTAAAAGTACTCTTGACTTTGAAATAAGTATTGAAAATTCAACATTAAAAATTCTCTTAAATTTCTCCAAACTCATGAAAGAAAAAGTTACAGATTTAGGTTGAATAACATAGATTATTTTTAAAGTATGCATAACAATCCCTAGAAATATTTATATCTGAGTTATCCAACTTACTGTTGAAGTATCAATGATGCTTTTCTCTCGTCCATCAATGTCATCATCTTCATCTTCATCACTGAAATCTGCAGTTGCATTTTCAGGGAATTTGAAATTATCCAGCACAGAGGCAGGATCCGTTAACTCGGATTTCCTGGTTTAAAACATGTACATCTTGCTCAGTTAATTTTTTAAACTCACCATAAGAATTAGTCTGTGATATGATGCACTAACTTCTGTTTATATTGTAACTATGACCCCTCAAATCACATCATGAACAGCACTGATTCTTACCCATTATATTTCCTTCAATTCTAACTGGAAAAGCAATATAGGAAGTGATTACTATTTAAAGGTTTTTGCCATCCTATCTATTTAGATTAATGGTACCCTAATGTAAAGAACTCTTTCTCCTGAATCAGAAGTGTTTTTATACTAAGCTAACCTTCATCTACTTCTTCAAAAAAAAATTTATTTCTGCCATTACTTTTCTCTATTCAACTCTTCCTATGACACATAACTCAGAAAATAACTAGAAAATATGTCATTTTTTTCTGATGCAATCTTATATTTCTGAACAGCTAAAGGGTGGAAAAAAGCAAATATGTACATAAAATTACTAAATACGAGACAGTAGTCAAATCAACATTACAACAAAACTTCATCCTATTGGTGAACATTCAACTTTTGGAAATGATTTCAAGTATGTAAGCTTTTAATTTAGTTCTCTAAAATAAATGTAATAAAAAATTTCCTAATGGCTAGAAAGGGTGATTTCTCTCTAGTTCATTAAAAAATATTTTAGAGTAGAAGGCTTTTCCATGACAAATTTATCCACAACTATGAACAAAATTTTCAAAACAGATAAATGATAAATTTCAAATTTGCTATGAGTTATGTTTTCCCACCCTATTCTTCATTTCTACATAAATCAGGCATTCAGAATGATACCCTTGTCAGCTTCAAAAGGCAGGTCAAGGCCAAAACACAAGATAACTGGAGTGCTCTTTTCAGAAGGCCTGAGAATGACTTCACACGTTAGGTAAAACTATAACCAAGAATATGCCTACACTGTCTATGTCTATCTACACAGAAAAGCAATCTGTGCCTCACATTTATAAAAACAACTTAATGTAGTTTTAATTACTAATGAATACATTTAAAAAGGCTCCAAAGACATCTGTTTACAAAAGTTGTGTTTTCAAACCTTTACCTAAATCTTATAATGTCAGTTTATGTTGTAGATAATAGAAATTATGTTCTCACTAGAACAGGTATTTTCAACCTTTTTCATCTCATGGCACATGCAAAGTAATTACTAAAATTCTGCGGCACACCGAAAAATATATTTCTGACCTATCTGACAAAAAATCACGTGTGATTTCAATTCATTTACACTGGACAACTATTGTTGTGTTGGCTGTCATCGTTGTTTTTATTTGACAATCTAAGGAAAAATAAGTCAGTGTCCCTGACTAAATATCAGGTATTGCATATTGAAAGTCACCACACTAGAACATATCGAGAGTTTAATTAAAACCATTCTTCCAGCCTAAATAAGCATTAAAATAAATTAACATCATATTTAGACTTTCACAGAGATTTTGGCTTTTTATTTAAGAATTCTGTCAAGTTTTTTTTCAATAAAGAAGGATCTCCTATTTAACTTTTCATGACCATTTTAACAGAATTCCATATAACTGTATGATACACAATCCAAAAAAGCAAAACAAAGTATTTCAAACAGCTATTGAATTTTTCACACTTACTCTACCAATTAAAAATACATACTTAAAATAGACATTTTTCAAAGGAAAGATGACTTACAGCATTATTAGATAAACAAAAGTGGCTAAGGTAAGGTTTACTTCTAGAGAATCTCCAGTATTTATATGACTTCTGGGTAACACATGAAATTTCATTCTTAAAGATCTGAACTGAATTTCCAAAGTAAGATCTTTTATGAAGTTGTTATAATAAGTGACTAAGCTTCAAGGTATTAAAACCTGTGTTAAATCCAAAAATTTCAAGCTAACATCTTAAATTAAAAATCTTAAAATAACCATAAATAACGCTAATCACTACATGTTATCTTCTACCAAATGAATGTTAAATTATTAAACTGATTATAATTATTTCTGTAGCAGTATCTAACAGCACAAGTATCGTATCACCCATAAACCAAATACATTTAATAAAAATTAAAATCATAGCTAAAACACTTTCCAGATAAAATACTTACCCAATCATTGCTGTGTCTTTAATTTCACCCTCTGTGCCATTTATAACTGAGTCCTGATTTTTGTCATCTTCCCTGTCAGTGACATCACTTGAAAAGCCCAACAAAGCTCGCACTCGTTTGGACTTCACATCTAGAATAGTATCTGTGTAACCCACCTCCTGTAGATACCTGTGTATGAAAGAGATCCTTACAACTCTGCCATATTACATCAGCACTCCACAACTCAGTATGTAAACAAAAGTATTCTTTTTAATTCACTGCCTGCATAAAACTTAACAGTATAGTACTATGCTAGTATGACTTGCTAATAAATAATCTTCCAGCTGCAGATGGAGCTGTCTCTTGCAGTACCAGTCTCTACGGTCACTGAGAAAAATCAAAGAACTATACAACAGACCATTCATTATACTTACAAGAAGATGTTCCTTAACAGCGCATTCTTTCTTCTAGGCAGTTTTGGAGTAAACTCACTCTCAGATACTACTGAGTTACTATTTTATAACAGTAGTCATCATAACCAATAGTCTTTTTACACTTCTGATATACAGTGTCACTGGATCAATTGAAAACTAAAGAGAATATTTCTGGCATATATAGCTTCCTCCGTGACATACAAGAAAATAGCATATTCCAAAGAGTCACTTCTATGGGGAAGCTTCTAGCCTGGGGCAACTGTAAAATTTTTAAAAAGTAGATCACAATCGAAATATTCAAATGTGGAATGTGGGATACCTGGGTACACTGGGAGGGGGCATGTTGCAGAGAAGCAGCAGCACAGAAAAAAGAGAATAGTCTTTGCATTTTGAGTAACAACTAGGTCTAAAGCCCATTTCTGCCACTTTTTTCCTGTTACTTGAATTCTCCTGAACCTCAGCTTTCTTTCCCCTAAAAGAGACACACTTAATACAGTGCCTGGTATATAGAAGGCACTCAATATGCACTAACAGAAAAGATGACCAGTGCCCCCCACCCAAAGTGGTAGTGCCAGGAACATGAAGAAGGCAAATGTCACTAACTGCATCATTAATAAACATGACAGACAAATGCTAGACATTGATGTGAGTAAGTATCAGTCTATGGGATGAAAGAGAAAACAAAGGTGGACAAGACGACCACTCTAAAGTCAATTTGTCTCAAGATCTGGTATTAACAGTTACTATAGCTCAAAGAGATACCTTACAAAGATACATGACCCAAACAGAATAAGTGAAGCCTTTCAAATAAAGACACTTATTTTTCAACCCTATTCAATATTTATAGAAAGGGTTTGATTAAAATCTGGATAATAAATTTCTAACTTTCCTAAATTTAATCAGTTGCTCTTGTAAACTAATACAAAGGTATTATGTTTTTCCATTTTTAACAAATAATATTTGACACATACTTCACTTTGGTAACAAAATCACAATATAAATAACTAACTGTTTCAAAAACTGTACTTTCCATAGATAAGTTGGCTTTACTAAACAGTTACTTCCTCATTCACTGATGAAATGTCACATTTCCTTTAAGGGGAAGACTATCAGTCTTCGAAAGTTTTTGAAGATGTCTCTTGGATTACTACTATAACAACTTTTCATTAAAAAAAAAAAAACAGCAGATGAAAAACACATATTAAAAGAAAATGCAAAAATCATAATATTTAAGACCAAAATAAGGGCACTAGTAAAAACCCCATTTATTAAACATTAGTGACACTGCATTTTCTTCTAAATTTGAGTAGATAAAAAATAGATACAAGGAGACATTTCACTATTCTCTTACCATTATCAAAAGGAGTGGCTGGCATACATCCACTTTGGAAATCATAGATTTAGACTATTTACCAGTGACCTCAAAAATCGAGTTTCATTTTACTGAAGCAAAGACCTGAATACTAGTTTCACATGTGATATGCAAGAACTGCGGACTGAGCTGGTGTGGTTCTAGCCCACCACCTGACATCTGAACCTCAACCCAGCTTTGTTCCCTCTTTGTAGTCTCAAATGACCATTTCACAGGAGAAAGCAGATGTTAGTGCAATAGTTGCAAATGTGGAAAAATCAAAAAGTTTTTCAATCAATTAAAAATGGAAAGTTTAAAAACAAAATTTAATACTGATTAAACATACTAAAACTTGCATATTCATGTATAAAAGATGCAAAGAAAAGAGTAACTTTAAGAGAATTCTTTAAACTATAAATTTAAGTATATAATAAAATCTAGAAGCTTAAAATTGTACTTTTTTTTTATCCTCACCTGAGGACATTTTTTTTTCATTGCTTTTAGAGAGAGAGAGAAAGGGAGAGGGTTTAGAGAGAGGGGGAAGGGAGGGAGGAAGAGAGAGAAAGAAATATCAGTGTAAGAGAGAAATGTTGATTGGTTGCCTTTTGTATGCGCCTCAACTGGGAGCCAAACCCACAACCTAGGCATGTGCCCTGACCAGGAATTGAACTCTCGACCATTCGGTTTTCAGGACCACACCTAATCAACTGATGCACACCAGCCAGGACAAAACTGTATTCTTTTTTATGAAGCTAAAATTATGAAAAGAATTAATTCTTGATAATTCTTATTAATATTTAATAAAAAATAAATTCCACTACAGAGGAAAAATGTTTAATATGAAAAAGGAAAAGGAAAAGTAACTCACTTAAGCTTTTCACGACAGCAGCATAATAATGTGAGATAAATTATTCTACTGAGTTGGAAACACAAAACAAAAAAAAGCTCATGAAAATATAAGCTTCTCCTCTTCAGTTTGACCATGGGTTACTTACTGTCTGAGTAGTTGTCGACCTTGTTTCCACATTAACTGGCTGTTCTGTTGTGGCTGGACCTCTGTTTCATTACCTTCATCTAGAAAACATTAAATCATAGTAAAACTGACTTGCTATATACATTAGAGGGCATCTTGATTCATAAAAAAATATTCCAAAAAATTTATAAGATTAAGAACATGTAAAATTGCACTGTAAAGTATGTTTTAGGACAATGTAAATTCTGTTTTTAAGTTGAATTTCCATAACAAAACTCTAAATTCATTATTACTACTGGATTCCTCTCAGAGTGGTAAAACTAAAATAAAGATATCTTCCAAACCTTTAGGCAGCCTGAGAATTTTCCTCCAAAACAAAGACCTATCCAAATCAAGTCAGACTGTAAGAGCCCAATAACAGTATCATAAAGCACCACATCAAAATTAGAACAAAATACCCTGAGGAATGATTGGGGTTTTTTTAAGGCCAATTTGATTCAAGAATAGATAGGAAATAATCTCAGTCCAAATCTATGTCCTCCACTAGTTACCAAAACCTTAGGTATTCTTTTTAGACAATCTTGAATGAAAATCTCAAAAGACCTTGTAAAGCTTTAAATTTATTATTTGGTAGAAGCTGAATCCTTTCAAGGCGGTGGTAAAATAAACACAGCCTTCTCCATTGTAAGTCTGGACTAAAGAATTTCTAAACTACACTATGGCTCTACTTTAAAAATACAACAAGAGCTGACCCTTTCCATCAATCCTGATCCAACTATAAGAAATTGTGATCTTTATAGAGTTTTATTCAAGTGAAGACATAAGAAAGACTGGGAATATATGTTTTATGGTATTTGATATTACACATTTACTGTGTTTCAGATGCTGTGTTAAAAATGTATAAATTATCTCTACAAATTCAGAAGATAGGTGTCATTACTAGCCTCATTTTAAAGACAAGAAATGATTTGTACAATTCAGAGGTTAACTGTAAGGTCTCTAAGCTAGTAACAGAGTTGTAAGTGTTGAAGCCAAGTCTGACTCCAGAGCTCATATATTTTTCTCCACATTCTATCACTACAATTTTAAGAAACTAGAGAAATATGTAAATTTAGAAAATCAGATCTTGCACTTTCATTTTTCTCCTAAAATGAAAAGTGCAAAGCTCTGTGATACACCAAGGAAATAGCAGTAGAGTAAAGACAGGGTGGAAAGGGAAGTCAGGGGAACTAAGTTAACTTAAAAAGGAGAATTACTTTGGGATAACATCAGAGGGTACACATTCCTTTTTTAAAAAAAAGGCAGAAACAAATGTCTCAATACTAGTGAAAAATTATATATCTTGTTTCCACTGACCTACAAATTCAGAAACTGTGTGCATAACATAGTATGTCCCAATATGTCCCCTTCTTAAGAAAAGTGAGTAATCAACCTATACTTGCTAAGAAAGAACATTTATACTGACATTTTAAAAAACTAAAAATTTCAGATGTGAAAGCACTTTCGAGGTCATCTGATTCCCCACTAGAACAGGCCTACTTCGTTCCTACGCCATCCTCAGGTATACGCAAAAATGCTTTTCCCTAGTTTGGTGGCTAGTGACATTAGCGAAGCATGGTACATCCAATCGATGGAATATTGATAAGAACAAGGAGCAAACTACTGATATACCAAACGCATTATGCCAAGTGAAAGAAGCTAGCATCAGAAGACTACATTTTGTATGATTCTGGAATCCCTATGACTTTCTGGAAAAGGCAAAACTACAGAAACAGAAAACAGGTTGGTGGCTGCCAGGAGATGAGAGTGAAAAGGAAGGGATCAATTATAAAAGGCAGTGGGAACAAGACTGCACGTATTTGTGAAAATACTAAAAAAATGAATAGCACAGTATGTAAATTATACCTTAATAAAAATTAAACCAAATCAAATAAGAATGTATTTTCAAATTCTTTTAAAAAAGTATATTCTTACATTGAGATAAAATCTGATTCCCTGAGTAACATCTGACATTTACCAAAACAAAAAGCCTGAGGTTTAAAGAAGAAGAAAAAAAACCTCTTGCATATGTGAACTTGATTTTTTCTACACTTTATCAAGGCTAAACTAATAAAACTCCCAATGGTTAGTAAGGAGTCATCAACTACCAGAGTCATTTTTACCTTATCAAGTTCAAAAAGTGACATTATACAAAAGTGAGGATTTTAAAGTGGATAAGAGTTGTATTTCTCCGTAAAAGCATTTGACTGGCACTTCTAGTCAACTTGGAGTAACAAGGACCAAACTTACTCTGCTGCTTGAAATAAGTATAAAACAAATAGAGAAAACAATGGCTGAGGCAGTGCGCATCACACAAGAAAGGACAGTGACCTCTGAGAGAAGATCTCTGGGGCAAAGGAGACAGAACGGTGAGCCCTGCAACGGTTCAGCCTTCCTGCCCTGATAGAACTTCCAGAGCACACCACAGGGAGAGAAGCAAAAGCAGTATCTGAAGAAACAATGGCTGAAGAGCGCCAAATTTTATGAAAGCTATGAACCCACAGATCCAATAAACTCAACGAGAAACACTGGTTGGGGAGTGGGGGCCATCAAGCCAAATCATAATAAAATTGATGAAAACCAATTAAAAATAAAGAGAAAAATCTTAAATGTAGCCAGAGGAAAAGTCATATTCTAAACACCAGAACTATGATAGGGATAATAGAAGATATTTCTCATCAGAAACAATGGAAGTGAGCAAAATAATGACTTTTTCAAGACACAAAAGCTTAAAGAATTCATCATTAGCAGCCCATATTACCAGATACGTTAAAGAAAGCCCTCAATAAAACAGAAGGAGATGATACTAGAAAACAAGGATCTATACAAAGGAACATGAGTACTGAAAATATATCCCTTTCATAGCATTCGAATCTCCTTAAAAGAGAATTAACCACTGAAGCAAAAATAATGTGTGGTTTATAACAAATATAACAACTGCACAAAGAGAGAACAGATGTGAGCACACTGTTCTAAGTATCTCATACGATACATGAAGTGGTATATTATCACTTAAAGACAAACTGTAGTAAGTTTATAAAACCTAAATCAACCACTTAAGTAACAGAGTTATACAGTTAAGGGACCAGCAAAAGTGATAAAATGGAATCATAAAAATTATTAGATTAGTCCAAAAGAAATTTAAAAAAGAAGGAAACAAAGAACAGATTAAACAAACAGCAAGATGATGGCTTTAAATCTAACCACATCAATAGCCACATTAAATGTAAATGGTCTAAACATCTCAATTAAAAGGCTGAACTTGTCACTTTGGATAAAAATATACTTTTATTAAGTATCTGGCTTCTAATATTAAATAGGAGAAAACATGAAAGATAACTAGATTTTAACATAACCTGGGGTGATATTCTCTGTAAGGGGAAATGTGAGGCTTTGGAAGTGGAACAAAACAAAAAAGTCAGAGGGGAAACTAATTTTTTTGTGAAAAATATTTTAGAAAATGTCTCACTGTCAATGTTAGAAACAGTAAATGAATAAAAGAACAGGAATTGGAAAACCCCTGCTTCTTTAAGGTTCACCTATTTGGACATAGCATCTTCTACCCTTCTCTCCTAGTCCCTAGCCCATCTAGTCCCTCTCCAAGTCCCATCTTTCTCACTGTCATCGACAAATCCCTTGATAATATTGCTCCAAACCACGCTCACATGCTTCCTCTGCAACCAAACTTTTACGTCCTCTTGAGTGAAGTTAACATTCATGTGGGTGATCCACTTGAGCTTCTCAAATAACCACCACCCTCTCTAGCCGTCATACCTGACTTAGATCTTGTCATCACAAAGAACTGTCACAGATGCGAAATCACTCTCTAGCATCTCCTTCAGGTTCAATACTCCCCATTCACTAACTCTTTGATTTTGTTGGAACTTTACACCAGAGGCCAGCAAAGTACAGCATGTGGGTCAAATCTGACCTGCCACACTCAGTCATTTATATATGATGACTGCTTTCATGTTATAACAGAGTTGAGTAGCTCCAACAGCAAACATATGGCCTAGGAAGCCCGAATACTACTATCTGGCCTCAGAAAAAGTGTGCTGACCTGTTCTAGATCATAAGCTATCCCCTTATTCGTAGCCACTTAGGCTCCTTTTATCTTCACTTCCTTCCCTCTGGAGTTTGAATTCAGTCTATCACTTCAACCACTCTTGCCAATGTACTCAATTTTCTTGTCCCCTTGTCTCTCCATGAATTCAACTATTAACTATTTTTATTCTATTTAACAAGTGTACAGACCAGTGCTTCTGTACAGATAGACTCATGATCACACACCTCAACCTGACCTTAGCTTTTCTCAATCCTACCATTTCTTAGCCAATTAGTCCTACTGTTCATTCATAATAAATCTTCACTACTTTTTGTAAACCTCTCACACACTCTTAGGAGATAATCTTGTCTCGTACATAAAACTATCATATTAATTACACACCAACAAAGCGAAACCCATCCCCTAACTTTCTATATTCTCTCTGGGTAACGATAAAAGACAAGCTCCTCCTGCTATTCTCTAGCAATGATCAGAACCCAACACCCAGCACTTCTGCAGATGCCTTCCTATTTTTTATATCTCTACTTTTTCCTTTTTATTTGCTCCTCAAGAAGTCTCTCTCTCTCTCTCTCTCTCTCTCTCTCTCTCACACACACACACACACACACACACACACACACACAAGCACATTCCTTGACCCCGTGTCCTGGGCCAGCTGTTGCCTTCTAATCTCTCTCCTTTACCTCCACAACCTAAGCTTCCTGAAAGTTGACTACACTTAGTCTTCATTTTTCACTCATGTCTATGTTTCTGTCCTCACCTCTCTCCTGAAACTGCTCGCAATGAAGTTTTCAATGACCTATTTGTCACTAAATCGTAGAAATATTCTTCAGCCCTTCAGACATTAATCAGTAATGTTGAAGAGTCATTACTTCTGAAAACTGTCTCCTCACTTGGCTTCCACTGGTTTCCCTCCTACCATTAAGACAACTCTTACGAATTTCCTTTTCAAGGTTCTATTTTTATCAGTTTTTTAAATGTTGCCATCCCTCAGGATTCCATTTTAGGTCCTCTTCTCACTCTGTGTCAAGTCTCCGAGTGAGCCTTCCACTCCAGTGACCCTCAGTGCCATCAGCACTAAATGGTGAAGCCTCTCAAACATACATGTCATATCCACACTACCAGCCTGAGCTCCAAACCTACACCCCTGTCTACTTGCCATCTTCACTTGATTGCCCAACAAATCCAGAATTGAACCCACCATCTTCCAAATCGATGTCTAGCCTAGTTTTTTAAATTAGAAGTATGGGAGTCATCTTTCATCCTCCTTTTTTTTCTTCCCCTACATCCAAACAAGAACCAATTTCCGCCCTGACCAGTGTGGCTCAGTTGGTTGGAGCACTGACCCGCAAAGCGAAAGGTCTCTGGTTCAATTCCCAGTCAGGGCACATGCCTGGGTTGCTGGCTTGGTCCCAATTGGGTTGTGTTCCAGAGGCAACCGATTGATGTTTTTCTCTCACATCGATGTTTCTCTCCCTTTCTTTCTCCCCCCTCCTCCTCTCTAAAAATAAATAATTAAAATCCTTAAAAAAAGAGGATACTCTTTAAAAAAAAGGAATTCCTGTAGATCTTACTTCCTAAATATTTCTGAACACACCCACTTCCCTTCAACTCCATCGTTAGTACACTTGCAAGGTACAGTCCTCATCTGCCCAGGTGGCTGTTAACAGTGTTCTAACCAGTCTCTGCATTTCCAACTTTACTACTCTCTATCTATTCCATCTTCCAGATCAAAGAGCAAATCTGAGCACAAGAATCTGAATTAAGTCTTTCAAATGCCTTCTCATAACTCTCAGAATAATGTGTAAACTCCGTAACATAATTTACAAGACCTCTGAACACATCTTACCATCTGTTCCTCCTCTCCCCAGCTAACTCTCTAGCTGCATCTGTAAATACTCACTCCCCGCACCCAATACTAATGAGTTACTTCATTTCTCAGACGTGCCATGTTCTTTGCCTCAGAAGCTTTCCCGCCAATACTCCGCCTTGCTCCCACCTCTCATTTAACAAATATTTAGCCAGTCTGCTTCCTCTGACTAATTCTTACTTTTCCTTCAGATGTCAATGTTACCATCACTTCCTGCAATAAGCCTTCCTTGACTATGTAAGACTAGATTTGGTTCCCCTGCTATTGTGCTCTGTAACACAAAACCTAGTACGTTCCCCATTACACATATCATTTTATTAGAATCACTTTTTTCTTATCTCCTCTGTAAAAATCCAATAGGGCATTATCATCTTATTCACAAAATTTGGTGCTGGGTGTGCCAGATACTACATATTAAATATTTGTAAGCTGAACAGGTAGTTTGAAAGCTCAACAGATAGAGTGATACTAGGTACTAACTAGGTACTGTATAGTAAGAAAATAAACCTGGAAGTTAGGAATTATTTCCAGAATTTTCCCCAGTATACCAATAAGGAGTGGAGCAGAGCTAGATTAGGTAATATAACAGGTATTTAAAGTGTTTAAGGGTACAGTCAAACTTACATGTATCTGATTTCGAAGCCCAAACTTTTCCTACTGAACCACAATATTTACTTATAAACATTTTGTATATATTGTAAATAGGTCTTTATACTCCTAAATTGATCTAAAAATTAGGAAACAAACTTCTTAATGTAAAAATACTGATTAAAATCACTCCTTCAAATTAGGCAATATACTTTAATTTTAGGACAGTCTTTAACAAATAGTCTAGATATAAGATAAAATATATTTTTGTCTTTTAAAAATTTTAAGTACACCTCAAGTTAAAAGAAAAGACACCAAAGTAAAAGATAGAACAATTAAAGAGCAAAAGAAAAAATATGCTAATCATCAGGTGTCACTCTCATTTTCATGGATTCAATATTCAACTGTGGAAGCATTTAATAACATTACTACACTGAACTATAAAATTAGCAGCACATTTAGAACTTACTTTATAATGTTCTTTATATGTTGTCAAAAACAGAAGCAGCATTGTAAAATGGGAATATGAATTCTAGAGTCAGACAGACTTGGGCTTGGATCCATACTCCCATTACTTAATAGCAGTGTGACCTTGGGCAAATTTCTCCACTTCTCTGAGTTTAAATTTCACATAATTAAAATGAGGATAATACTATCTTTACTGAATAACTATTTTAAGAATACCCATAAAGCCCCTGCCACAGGCAGGTATCAATAAATGATATAAACAATAGTTGATATCTTCAGATATTTGATCCATGAATTTAATCTGAAATTACATCAGAAACACACTCTCACCTGAAACATGGTGATAACTTTTAAACAACTCATCTTACCTTTCCCTTACACCTACTAATAATTATATCTATACTCCTTAATATCTGATTGTTTACAGGTACTATGTTTGTATTGTTTGGTGAGGTAAAGAGAAAGTTAGGAGAAGAAAAAGAAGAAATAACATAGCGCTGGCCAGGTGGCTCAGCTGATTGGAGCATTATCCCATATACCAAAAGGTTGTAGGTGCAATCCCCAGTCGGAAGGCAACCTATCGATATTTTTCTGTCACATGGACATTTTCTTCCCTCTTTCTCTCTCTCTAAAAATCAATAAACATATCTTCAAGTGAAGATTTTTAAGAAAAGAAGAAATAACACAAAAAGATAATAAATGTTTCGGCTGTTAAAAGATGATCTGGTTATACACAAAAAATGATCTGCTTATCTGCAGTGGGTAAAAAAAGTCCAAAAACAATTTTACACCTGAAACTGAGGGATCAGATTAACAGGACGAGGAGCTCTCCTGTACTTCGAGTAGAAATCTCTTGCCTTCACAGCTCCTACTCTCCCTCAGGATTTCAGAGCATGATGCACTTTGTACTGCACATCTCCAAGTTCCCATAAGTACTGGAGAGACCCAGGAAGAATCAGTTATTTGGTGCATGTTAGTTACCCCATGAATTCTGATCCTTCCGGCAAGTGTAAAACATAAGCGGAAAATGGGGGAACTAAAAGAAAGGGAAGGGAATAAAGAAAGGAAAGTGGTGAAAAATGACCTAAATGACACTACATGATTAGTGCCAAAATATAAGGAAGTCAGCAACATTAACTAATATGCAAATAACTAAACATTAATTTGCGGTTATAAATATTGTTGCTATAAAATACTAGATATTAACTTTTTAATCACTTGAACTTCCTTTAAAATTAGCTTACCAGAATCATAGCTTGGAGGCTTCATATCTCCCTGATTCAATTCTGTCCCATATTTCAACTTGTGGTATTTGGCTCTAACAAAGAAATGAGAAAATACAAACCATCTTAAAACATATTTAAATAAACTCTGAGATATGTAATAGGAGTAGTCATCAGGATGCAGCAGTCCTAGCTAACTTTCAAAAGCTCACAGCTTTCTGAGGTGTCAAAGCCATAATACAAAAGCGTCTGCCATTATTATTTTGTAGGTATACCATCAAGCGCTATTACAATAAAGGACTAACACTCAGAACCATACATCTTCCTTCTGTACTTACTAATGAACTATATTAATACTCTAGTTTTTGTTGTACTTAAATTTTCTTGATGACTACCAGAGTATATTTCTATTATCAAAAGCAGTAGATAAGTTTGGATTGTAAAATAAACTTATAAAAGACTAACCCTTCTCAAAATTGAGTTTTTTAAAAAGAAAAATCATCTATAATACTCTGTGTCTTGTCAGGGAATTATGACTTGCCAAGTACGCATTATATTTAACAATCCAAAGGAGGTAGGGGGAACCAGCCCAAACAATGAATATTGAATAAAATATCCTAGCAGAAATAAATAAATTTTTTAAAATAGTCAAAGTATCCTTTGCCTTTTCAGGACAAACTCAGAAGAACTGTGAACAGGAATTCTTGTCTATCTTCTTTTAAAAGCTATAGGTATATTATTATTTCTGGTTAACCTGATTTAACCATCGCAGATTTAACCACCTGAAACCAGAAAAATAACCTAGATAAGGTAAAAATGTTTAAGAATAACTAAAAATGGCCATACTTACTTAATGTATTAGTATATTTTGACTTGTTTGCTTTTCCAAAATATTAAAGCCATTTACAATAAATATTCAATATAATGAGACTGAGACAATAACAATAATATGAAAACTTAAGTACTGACGAAGTAATAAAAGGGTAATATACCCAAATTTGAAAGTTATTTTTTTGAAAGTTATTTTACCTTTATAAAAACCTAGCTGAGCATTTACTATAAAGTTTTTATATTTCAAGGAAAGTACAAAGAAAATGAAAATCGCTTGCTCAAATGCTCAAATTGTTTGCTCAATTGTTTGCTAGTATGAAGTACTAGAATTCTTCATATTATTTTACAGTTACAACAGAAAAAAAATCAATGTTTTATACATAGGGGAATCTTAAGAAAACCTATAAAAACTATAGACAGGTGATGTTCTATTTCTTAGGGTAGGTGGTGGGTACATCAGTATTTTTTATCCTAGTCTTTGTGTTTGCATACATATATAATGCTTTGTAATAACATATAACCATTAAAAAGAAAGAAGAGTATTTGCTAATATGGATTAATCTCTAAGCTAAGTAAAAAAACATATAAAATACTATGTACATATGTGTTTCATATGTATGTTATACATATTTCATATGCACTGAATATTTCTGGAAGGATACATGATACATAATACATCAATTAAAAAAGATTTCCTTTTGGAAGGAAAATCAGTGAACTGATTCAAAAGGGAAACTACTTTGTGTTATTTGGCTAATTAACCATATACATCTATTTCTTTTTTAAAATTTTTAGTCCTGAATTATTTAGAACATCTTTTTCTCTATCCCCAATGCTTCTCTTAATCAAATATTTCATCACCACATTAAACATTTCGTAGTCTATTTAATATATTTGTAATAATGTTGATTATAAGAGGGTAGGATTTACAGACATTAATTTGACTCAAAGTAACAATACCTCCTCGAAGTCAAAACAGCAATTGAAAGTGACTGGCCTGAGAACCAAATAGAAGTAGTAATTCTATGGAGTTTATTTATTTTTGTTATATACATATAAAGAGAAACATTTTCAAATACAAAATACTGTACTATAGTGCATTCTAGTGGTATGAAGAAGAATCACAACAGCTACAAAAAGGAACAGAAAATACTCTATGCAATATATGTAACAAAAATAAAACACTATGAACTAACACTTCATAACAAAAGTTAGACAAAGACAAAATAAGTACAGAACTGCTGTGTTTACAAACTCTGTTTCCTTAAAAATAATTTTATTAACTCTAATGAACTGTTACTGAATTCTCATGACATGCCAGCACTGTACCGGCTGCTGGAAATAACTGGCAGCTTGTAATCAGTTATAAGGGCGGAGGCAAGGAGATGCCTATGAAACAGAAATGTAAATCAGTAGTTATAACACACCATGGAGTAAGAGCTACAAGTTATATCAACTGTTAAAGAAACTCAGATGAGGAATTACCTAATTCTGGCAATGGTGGTGTCGAGGAGAAGCACCAAAAAGAAGGTAACACATGAGATTTTAGCTGACCCTCAAAACACCATTAGTTTCCTAATCAGACAAATGAACTCATGCAGAGGGTATTTCTGTCTGAAGAAACATTTTAAAGTTCCTCAAAGTGTAAAAAAACAAACAAAATGAAGTGGGTCAAAAAACAGCTGGCAGTGTGTGTGTGCTATGTGTGTAAGTGTATGTATAGGACTAGAAAGGAGCCTGGATGTAACAGGTTTTACTAAGAAGAATTTTGGAATTAGCCATATTTCTTAAACAGGACATAACATCTGTGTTTTAAAAAATGAGTCCTATGGACATGGAAATGTTAAAGAGCTCTAATTCAGGAAGAAATGCTTTGTATTCCTTTATTACACTTCAATAGAGCCATTACATCAGGAACAATCTCACATCATTCCATGAACTTCAAAAGATACGAAATCAGGTACTCTTTTCCAGGAGAATCCCATTAGCTTAAAAAAAAAAAATCTTCCCTAGACCAGGTCAGTTCTTTATCTCTTTTGTTCTCCAAAGTAAACTACTTGAAAAATAAGCAACTCTGTCTGTCTCCACATTTTTATCTTTCTCACCCCTCAGTCTCCTGTGATCTGGTTTATGTTCCTGCTACCTCACTGAAGCTCTTTTGGCAAGGACACCAAGACACTCCTAACTGGCGAATCCAAATGACTACTTTTAGTAGCCAGTTTACTTGGAGTCTGCAATTGTCATACTCCCACTTCTTCAGCTTGCTTCAAATAGACTGCTCTTTCCTTCCTTCTCCAAACATCATTTTGTTGGGTCTTCTTCCTCTGCCTTTTCTTCAAACATTCCATTTCTTGTAGTTCTCTTCTCTTCCCACAATATTTGTTCTTTTCTCAACTACTCCTATATCTTTACCTACAATATTGATGTATACATGTCTGCACATGAATCCTCTCCTATATTTGCCTTTACACCATTAATTCTTATCCTTTAATTCTTAATTCTTATCCTTAATTCATTTGATAACTTCCAAAAAACACTTCAAGCTGGAAACCTGAGAATCATTCTTAAATTATCTTTCTTCCTCATCCCTTACACCCAATCATCTTCCAGACTATTATGGATTCTATCTATTAAAATGTTTCAGAGCTGATGCCTCCTCTATTCCTGCAGCTACTATGTTATCATTTCTCATCATACATGACTAAAATCTTCCTGCCCATATTAACAGACTTTTCCAGTCCATCCCTCACACTGAGGTCAGGATGATCTTTCTAAAATCTATTTCACACTATTCCGTGTTTAAAACCTTTCAATCACATGACAATTAAAATGCAGTATGTATTCCTAGACTGGATTGTGGACCAGGAAAAAAAACACCTATAAATACCATTATTGAGACATTTGGTAAAAAAATGATATGAAGATCGTCATTGGACATATGAATATGGGCTATGTTAGATAATACCAACATTAAAGTTCCTCAGTTTGATAATAATCTGCAGTTATACGGAGGAATGTCCTTGCTCTTAGGAAATATAAGCAGAGTAGTTTAGAGGAGAAGTGATGGAATGTCTGCAACTAAGTAGTAAACGATTTGGAAAAAACAACATGCTAGAGTGTGCATGATGAAATTAATATATTAAAAATGTGGTCAGACTGATGAATCTGGGAAAGTGGTATGTAGGTCTTGCAACTTCTATTAGTTTGAGGTTATTTTTTAAAGTTTTTGAAATTTTCAATATTCCCCATTATGTATAAGATAAAAGTTTTAATTTCTTAGTTAGGCTTTCCATGATCACTTATCAAATCACAACTAACATCCTTCCCTCCAGTACACAGTAATTATAAACTTCTGAACACACCAAACTGCTTTATTCCATGAGAAACATATCCTTTCTACTTCCTGAACCTTACCTATGTGCCAAACACACCATTTTTTATAATGATGTTCAAGTCTCACCTCCTTTAATTGCACCCTCCTTTCTACTTCTACCTGCCCGACAGAAATGACCACTCCCTTCTTTGTGACTCCACTCTACCCGGTACAGACTTCTCCCAGAGCACGCATCAGACTGCACTGCACCATGTGGTTTCCAAGTCCGTCTCCAGTTACTCCAAGCCCACCTAGGGCAAGGACTATGACCTATGTTTACACTCAGCCCCACCACAGTGCTTAAGTTGGACACATAGATTAGTATGTTTAATGAGGAGAGATACACACACACACACACAATACTCTTGGTTATTGTAGTATTTGTGTATTTCAATTATTTCTCTTACAAGACACTGTACTGTAACAGTAAAGAGTACAGGCTTCAGAATCAGACAGACCTGGGAGATCTGAAGCACCATTCCACCTAACTCTACAACTCCACCCGGTCATTTTGTCTTTAAGCCTCAGGGCCTGGAACATAATATTTAATAAATAGTTGCCATTTTAATATTAGTCTCTCTTTGCTTATGCCTACAACTTAGAGAGCTTAAAACATCAAATATCCCCAAACTAATGCTTTTAAAAGTATTTTTCCCATCTCTTCAACACAGTATTCTTTTCAATCAATTTCTAAAGGAAATGAACCACTTATTTTTCACTAAGAAGTCAACCTGTTTTCAATCTCTTATGCCATTTAAAGATGCCACATGAGGGTGAACACAAGTTCTAATAAAGTTTTCTTTATTTCTTGATATTCATAAATATCTGTTAAATGTTATTTTATGGTAGTTTTGCAAACAGCTTGTTAATCAACATGAAAATAATGAGAAATGCATGTTATCACCAAAAATAAAGCAAAACAAAGAATTTCAATACCATCTATCAAGTATTCAAAACAAAGAGCTATTTCACACTGCTGACATACACAAAAATCCAAAGACCATCATCTGTTAACACAAATGAACCTAAATCATATGAAACTCTCATCTGTGAATTGTCCTTGACTTAAAACCCAAGTTTAGTTACTTGAGTATCTCAGATACCAGCAAACTAGAAAGGTAAGACTTGCTTCTGGAGAGGTATCAATAGCTGATAGCAAAGGGACAATATACAAAAAAGTCTACAAAAAGATTCTCAACATAGTCTGCCAGAGAAAATTTTCTCAAAAAAAAAACATCAAATTAAATAATATTAGATAATAGGAAAAGGGCTATAAGCATTACAGAAATTTCCTTTATAACTCAAAAACTATTTCAATTCTATAAAGAAATGGATATTAATAGTTCAGTTAAGTATATGTTTGTTAGGAGTGAACAGGGTAGGGAAAATGTTGCTATAATTGTTCAAATCACATAAATCAGTTTACTGGTCATTAATATTAAATGTTAATACAATTAAATTAACATATTACAACCATTTATAAATGTTTATTACAGACGATACTTCCTGAATTCAGAAGTAAATTTAATAAAGTATTACAATTTTTATTCATTTTAGGAACGACGGAAAAATTATTCCAATATTTAAGACTATCTTCTATTTTACATGAATTACCTTTCCTGTTTAAGGGCATACTCCAGCATTTTGATCCTCCTCACAAGATCCTTCTTTAAATTTTCTTGACCTTTCCTTTCCCCCTGAAGAAAGGCAATCTGGGCCTGAGTAGGGAAAAGAAAGATAAAACTCAGTTTAGACCAAATAAGCTTTTTTAAAAACTCAGTTAAGAAAGAATATTTGGAAGGCAGGACAATTACATGCAAAAACATTTCCTTTGTATATCTGTCACAAACTATGTGAGTATACAGAAAGGCAATGACTGCAAGAAAAAAAAAGGAAAAAGGTTTAAGCTCTGACTGGTGTGGCTCAGGGGATTGAGTGCTGGCCTGAGAACCAAAAGGTGACTGGTTCAATTCCCAGTCAGGGCACATGCCTGGGTTGCGGGCCAGGTCCCCAGTTGAGGGCATGCAAGAGTCAACTGATTGATGTATCTCTCACACACTGATGTATCTCTCCCTCTCTTTCTCCCTCCCTTCCTTCCCCTGTCTGTAAAAGTAAATAAATTTAGATCTTTAAGAAAAATATGGCTGGATACTGGAAAAAAGGTTTAATTGTTTTTTTTAAATAAAAGGACATCTATATGCATTTTATTTCAGGCTAGGGAGATTACAAGGTATAGTCTATATCCTTAAGAGTCTACAGTCTAAAACAACCAATAAGTGCAGACATATGCAAAGCATACACTATAGTGTGTTCAAGTGTTTGCCTCCCAAAGCATTGGGGGTCTTCTCCTTTATAAGGAGTGAAGATGGGAAAAGAAAAAAATCATAAGTAAAATCATGACTTCTCATAATATCCTTGCAATGTAAAAGTTCTCAGAGCTTCACCACATATTTAAATTTATGATGGATCCTTGTCAAGAGACTTTATCTGGGACCTCCCCTACAATAAATAGCTGCCTTTCCCCAAGCTCCGCCTTTCATTCCAGCCCCACTCCCCACTTAATATGAAGGAAAAAAAGAAAGTGAAAGCTGGAAAAGGGAAAATTTGAGATAATGGCCCTCTTTAGTTTCCTCCCAAAGAATTATTGTACTAACAAATAGAACGCCTACATTTTAACATGACATAAACTGTGAAATTCTTGTCTTCAGTGAAACAGAGGGCAAGGAAAGAGCTGATCTGCAGAATAGTTAAAAAGACATTTAGGCCACGGCCAGTTAGCTTAGTTGGTTTAGAGTGTTGACCAAATATGCCAAGGTTGCAGGTTTGATCCCCAGTCTAGGCATATACAAGAAACCACCAATGAATACATAAATAAGTGGAACAAAGCAATGTTTCTCACTCTCCACTAATCTATTTCTCTAATATCAATAAATACAAATTTAAAAAAAGCATTTAGTGGCACCAGTGGTAGGGAGGAACTGAAGTGTCTGGCACCAGGGCAAGAGCTGGGGAAAGTTTCCTCCCAGGCAGAACTGCAGACAGCAGCCATTGTATCTCCCCCACGCAGAACCACAGTGCAGTGGCACCATATCTGAATCTCCATCAACCCAGCTCACAAGGTAAGCCCCACCCTGACAATTACCTAAGGGTCTGCCTCATCCAACTTATGGGCCCACCCAAACTGGTAACAGTGGCTTTTACATATGCAGGACTGGGTGAGGTGCAGGCTTCAGACCTTCCTAAATACACTCAAAAGGAGCAACAGCTGAGCCCAGCAGCCTTTACCTCACATTGAGTGGCCCCAGGCCCAGCACTAGCAGCAGCCATCTCTACCTAATACACAGAAACAAACACAGGGAGGCTGTCAAAATGAGGAGGCAAAGAAATATGGTCCAAATGAAAGAACAGAAGAAAACTCTAGAAAAAGAACTAAACAAAATGAAGACAAGCAATCTATCAGATGCAGAGTTCAAAACACTGGTTAAAAGGATGCTCAAGGAACTCAGTGGGTACTTCAAGACCATAGAAAAGACCCAGGCAGAAACAAAGGATACACTAATTGAAGTAAAGAACAATTTACAGGAATCGACAACGGAGTAGATGAAGCCAAGATCAAATCAATGATTTGGAACATAAGGAAGAAAAAGACATCCAGTCGGTACAGCAAGAAGAAAAAAGGCCCCCAAAATTGAGGATAGTGTAAGAAGCCTCTGGGACATGAAGGGTTTCAACATTCGCATCACAGGGGTGCCAGAAGGAGAAGAGAAAGAGCAAAAAACTGGAAACCTATTTGAAAAAATAATAAATAAAACTTTCCTAATTTGGTGAAGGAAATAGACATGCAAGTCCAGGAAGCACAGAGGGTACCAAATAAGACAGATGTAAAGAGGACCACACCAAGACACATAATTAAAATGACAAAGGTTAAAGATACAGAGAATCTTAAAAGCAGCAAAAGAAAAGCAGATAATTACCTATAAAGGAGTTCCCATAAGACTGTTCCCATAAGTCTCAAAAGAAACTTTGCAGGCAAGAAGGAACTGGCAAGAATTACTCCAAGTGACAAAAAGCAAGGCCCTACAACCTACATCACTCTACCTAGCAAAGCTATCCTTTAGAATCAAAGGGCAAATAAAGTGCATCCCAGACAAGGTAAAGCTAAAGGAGTTCATCATCGCCAAACCATTATTACATGAAATGTTAAAGGGACTTATTTAAGAAGAAGATCAAAACTATGAACACTTAAATGACAATAAACATATAACTATCAACAACTGAATCTAAAGAACAAATGAAGCAAACAACTAGAACACAAACAGAATCACAGATATGGAGAACACTAAGATGATGGCCAGTTGGGTGGGAGGTCTGGGAGAATGGGGGGAAAGGTGAAGAGATTAAGAACAGAATAGGCAGGGGGATGTTAAGAGCAAATATAGGAAATGGAGTTGCCAAAGAACCTATACGAATGGCCAATGGACATGAACAAAAGGAGGGGACTACCAGTGTAGGGTAGAGGGGGGCAAAGGGGGGAAAACTGAAACAACTGTAATAGCACAATCAATTTTAAAGAAAAACATGTAAGTTTAAAAATAGAAAAGAGGAAATAAAGTTATTATTTGCAAATAGTATGAGTAGATACATGGAAAATACAAGAAAATGAACTACTATAAAAATAGAGGAATGTTTGTAAAGTAGCGGCATATAAAAATAATAAATTGAAACCCATGGGCTTCTTTGAAAACAACTAGTTAGATAATATAATGAAAACAAGCCATTTATATTAATAACAAAAGTGATAAGATAATTAGAATAAAGAGCTAGTGAAGAATATTTTAAATGGTACTAAGGAGCAAAATAAATGTCTTGAACAAATGAGAAGCAAAACAACGTTCCTAAAAAGAATAATGCATTACTATGATTATATTTATTCCTAAATTAATCCTTAAAAATTATTCAAGCCCAATTAAAATACCAAGAGTGTTTTTTAAAAGCATCATACATCATGATTCAAAAGTACATATGGAAAAAGAAACAAGCAACACTAAATAAATTATTTAAAAGCACTAAAATATTTTAAAACTTATTATAATTCTGTAAGTCACTTAAAAAGTGTTACTGATACATAAACAGACAGACATATACATGGTACAGACAATTAAAAAACAAACCCAAATATATATAGGAATTTAGAAAAAGCTAAAGGTGACACCGTAGCACATGACTGGGGAAAATGTGGATTATTCAATAAATGCTGATGGGCAGCCATCCGAAAATTATTTCTCGTATCAACTAAAATGCCACATGGATCAAAAAATTTTTAAGAAAGGTACCCCAAAGTATTAGAAGAAAAGGTACAGTTTACTTTTATTTTAATAATCTCAGGGTTAGGAATGCCTTTCTGAGAATAAGACAAAAACCAAAGCCATAAAAGACTAATAAATTTCAACTCAAAAAAATGAAGTATTTATATATGGCAATAAAAAAGTTGCTGAGTAACTATCTTGAGAAATAGGACAATTCTTTTCCAACAAACGTCCAGAGAAATAGGAAAACAGTCATATCACAAATAACAAGTTTACTTTTCTTAATATATTAAAAGCATCTACAAATCATAAAGATAAGAAACTTAGTAGAAAAAAAACATACAAAGCACATGTTGATAAAAAGGAAATACAAAAGGCTCAAACATATTAAAAAGACGTTCAATCTCACATGCAAGAGAAATGCCAATTAAAATTGTAATCAGTTAATACTGTTAAATGAATAAATTTGAATATTTGAGATTTATGACTCAAAGCCTCATTTTTAGGTGACCCCAAGGTCCCATCTTAGCATTTTTGCATACATAAGAGTTCTGGTCTTATACCCTAACTAGACTGCAAGTGCACTTTGAGAAGGAATTTGGTGTTATTTGTCTTTCCTATATTCTTCCTAACAGCAATTTGGACCATGGTATGCAGTAGGTGATCCCCAAACATGCTACTGACTGAATGAGAATGGCTGATTTTATTTTCTCATCAGGATACAGCTAAAAACACAATCATAAACCAAGAACTTGGGAGAGAATCAAAAAAGACAGTGTATACTAACTAGTCTGTCAGCTTGAGGATCTATATAAGATTTCATGCCTCTAATGGGGTAAAGAGCTACCGTTCTGTCACAGCTCTGTTCCTCGCTCTTATCTGCCTATTTGCTTTATTTCTAGACACCTAATATCCCACAGATGGTGTAAGCTGGATTCTCCAAGTGTTGTCCCAGAGTAGCAGCATTAGCATCACTGGGGTACCATGTAAAAATGCAAATTCTCAGGCCCCACCCCAGAACTGTTGAATCTGGGCCCTGGCTGGTGTGGCTCAGTGGACTGAATACTGGACTGCAAAGCCAAGGGTCACTAGTTCGACTCCCAGTCAGGGGAAATGCCTGAGTTGCAAGCCAGGTCCCTGGCAGGGGTGGGGCATGGGAGAGGCAACCACACATTGATGTTTCTCTCCCTCTCTTTCTCCTTCCCTTCCCCTTTCTCTAAAAATAAATAAATAAAATCTTTAAAAAAAAAAAAAAAAGAAAGACACTGAAGGTAGGCCCCACAGATGAAAGGTGCATTTTAACAACTGATTCAGATGCAAAGTTTGACATCACCAAGTTGTGACACTGTCTTTAGGAGAAAGGCCTAGCTAGAGGCAATGACTGTATGCTGAAAAAAAACAACTAATAGCCCAGAACACTCTTCCCTCCGATTTCACCTGCTCAGGTCTTGCTCAAATGGCACCTCATCAGCAAAGCCCTTCTTCCACACTCAACCCTCTCAAGCACTCCATATCCAACTGACCACACTTTCTCACAGCACTTATCACCACCTAACATTTTAAGAAGGCATTTATTTACGACTATCTGTCTTCCCCCACCATTTAAGCTTCATGTAGGAAGGATCTGTTTTAATCAATGTTGCTTCTCCAGTGCCTAGAACAGGACCTGGCATGAAGTAGGCACTTGAAAAACATCTGCTAAATGAAAATATGGATCACCAATGCCAAAACCCAGATTCACGAACATTCCAGTATCAGCCTCCACACCACAGGCCCTAAGGTGCTGCATCATAATAACTTTCCGCAGTTCTAGTAATTCCAGGTAAATAACAGAGCCTCCCCTACTACACAACAGACACACACACATACACACACACACACATCAAAATTTAGGGACATTACTGCTAGTGATGAAACAAATAAAAAAAGAGCTCACAGTCCAGTGAATGAAACATGTATGCTGAATAAAAAATATGTGGCATATGTTATGTGCAACTGGCACCAGAAAAACAATTACAGACAGAAGTAATGACTATACAAATAAAATACAGTGGGATGCCTATTTAACTCTGGAGTCAAGTACAGAGGTGATGTATTTTCTTCTGGCATTAAAACTCTACAGCTAGCTTTATCTTTTAATAAACTAGTGACTTTTCTGAAATTTCCTCATAAAGTTTCTGTGTCATTATTTTCATTTACCTAACATTCCTTTCAATTACTAATTTTCCTTATTCACTCACTCACTTTCAAACAGAAATTTCCAAAGCAATACATTCCCATACATTCCTTCTTTCCCATACATTCTTGCTCAAGAGACAACACCAATAAAAGGACAAACTAAAAAGAAGACATGGGATTGAGAACACAAGAGTTCTAACAACAGAGGGAAGCCAAACAAAGTTTTAGATTAAGAGCTGGCTCACAGATCTAAATAGCACGTAGCCAACAGCAGAGCAAGACAGGAAAACTGTAGGAATAAAATCAACAGTTTTAAACAAGGGGTAAGGGACCCTGTGAAACTATTTGGTAATTTTGACCACATATAAATTTGTATTTAAAGGCTACTGAAGTCTGTGAAAGAAAAAAAAAAGTAGAGCAATGTTCAAAGAAAATTAAGCCATGAAAAAAATGAGGTAATCATTAACTCTACAGAAAAAAAAGTTGCAGAGGAAACAACACTAGTATACTATTTGGCTGGCTCATAAATAGATATTATTTATGTATATTTACATAATAAACATTAATTTTAAGTATTTTGATATAGTAGGGGGATATGAATTAGAGCCAAGAAGTAGAAGGGTATAATATAGCTAAATCCTCATCTACCAAACATAACATCAGTAGGTATTATTTAAAACTGGCAAGGAGGAAGTAGTGTAAGAACACTGTTTTGAAATATGAATAAATAACAGAAAAGGCAATTAAGAGTTTTAAAAAATGGGAGTTCCAACCATGATGGAGGCGTAGGTAGAAACGCTTTGCTTCCTTGCACAACCAAAAGAAAGATAATAACCAATTTAAAAATAATAAACAACCAGAACTGCGAGAATAGCAAACTGCATGGAACTCTGACAACCAAGGAGTTAAAGCAGCATTCATCCAGACAGGTAGGAGGGGACAGAGATGGGCCACCCAGTGGGCCGAGAGGATGGCACAGGGGAGGAGGGGCTGGCTCATGAGAAAACTAAAGACTCAAAACCTCTAGTGATAAAATACTGTGGAGGCTGCAAGGGTGGGAGAAACTCCCAGTCTCACACGAGAGTATGTTCGAAAGTAGGGGTAGAGCACAGCGAGCAAGCAGCATTGTTCCCTCTTGGACTCCTCCCCTACAAACAGCGCCACTACCACAACCAAGAGGGTTGACTCGCCCTGGCAAATACCTAAGGCCCTGTCCCCTTACAGCTTAATAGGCACACCAAGACAAAGATATATTACCCAAATGAAAGAACAGATCACAACTACAGAAAAAGAACTAAGCAACAAGTAGACAGACAACCTATCTGACACAGAGTTCAAAACACTGGTAATCAGGATGCTGACAGAATTGATTGAGCTTGGTGCCAAAATGAAGGAAGAAAGGAAGGCTACCCAAAGTGAAGTAAAGCAAAATATAAAGGGAACCAACAGTGAAGAGAAGAAACCAGGACTCAAATCAATGATTTGGAGCAGAAGGAAGAAATAAATATCCAACTAGAACAGAATGAAGAAACAAGGATTCAAAAAAATGAGGAAAGGGGGTGGACTGGGATGGGAGTAAAAGAAAACTGTACTTGAATAACAATTGAAATAATTTTTTTCTAAAAAATGAGGAGACTTAGGAATCTCTGGAACAACTTTAAGTGCTCCAACATCCAAATAATACGGGTACCAGAAGGAGAGGAGGAAGGGGAAGAAACTGAAAATTTATTGGAAAAAATAATGAAGGAAAACTTCCCCAATCTAGTGAAGGATAAAGACATAGAAGTCCAAGAAGCTCAGAGAGTCCCCAACAAGTTAGACCCAAAGAAGAACACAACAAAACACATCATAATTAAATTGCCAAAGATTAAAGATAAGGAGAAAGAAAGAAAATCCTAAAGCAGCAAGAAAAAAGAATGGAGTTACCTACAAAGGAGTTCCCATAAAACTATCAGCTGATTTCTCAAAAGAAAACTTGCAGGCAAGAAGGGACTAGAAAGAAGTACTCAGAGTTATGAAAAGCAAGGACCTACAACCAAGATTACTCTATCCAGCAAAGTTATCATTTAGAATGGAAGGGCAGATAAAGTGCTTCCCAGATAAGGCCAAATTAAAGCAGTTCATCATCACTAAGCAAATGTTAAAGGAACTTATCTAAGGAAAAGAAGAAAATCAAAACTACGAACAGTGAAATGACAACAAACTTACAACTATCAACAACTGAATCTAAAAAAAGCGACAAAAACAAACTAAGCAAACAACTAGAACAGGAACAGAATCACAGAAATGGAGATCACACGGAGGGTTATCAGTGGGGAGGGGAAGGAGGGAGAGTGGGGGAAAAGATACAGGGAATAAGAAGCATAAATAGGAAGTACAAAATAGACAGGGGAGGTTAAGAATAGTACAGGCAATGGAGAAGCCAAAGAATTTATATGTACAACCCATGCGCATGAACTAAGGGGGGGAGGGAACGCTGCAGGGAGGGGGGGTACCTGGCAGAGGAGGTAAAGAGGAGAAAAAAAGAACTGGACAACTGTAATAGCATAATCGATAAAATATACTTCAAAAAGATTTTTTTAAACTGCAATGATGAATTTTCTATGAGGTTTGGACAACTTTAATATTTCCATATTTTAGTGTTTTGTGCTTCTCAGTTGCCTAGTTTTAAGAATCTAAAAAACTAAACTTTAATTTTTAATGAAAAAAGTATGCTTAGTGTTAAGAAAATCAGAACTGTCATCCTAAATTCTGAATAATTGAGGCATTTCCATTTTATTATTTAAAGAAGCAGAATTTTAAAAAGCTTTAAAATCACAAAATGTTGGTAATGCAACTATAAACAAAATCAGAAATGTAGAATATAAAGTGATAATAACTATGTTTTATTTAAAATAAAATTTATCTTCATAGAAAAATATTCGATCACTTTCTATTTAAAAGACATATGTATAAAATTTTAAAATATGAGCTTTAGAGAAGAACAAAGTGTTATAGGACACTGATTTTAAAGATTTTTTCAGGACATGATGCCAAATACATTTCCCAGCAGTCCATATTTAACACGCAAAAGGAACACAAACCTACACTCACAACTACCCAAACCTGTGCACCATTTGCTGCAACTAACATTAACCTGCAATTATGATGCCAGTGGCATCCCTAAAATGAGCTCTGTCAGAATGACTTGGCAAGGCCCAGGTAATGCTCTACGACTTGCTCTAAAAGGCTCTTACCAGTGCAAATCATAAGGCAGAACTAGCTAGCCACAAGAAGAGTAAATAAGACTGTTCTCTACATAGTAACAAAATATTGTACATTTACAAGAAACATTGTAAGCAGCTACTATGTGTCAGTCACTCTGCTGGACTTTAGGGAAACAAAAACGCCCTGAAGTGACTCACAGTCTAGTGAGGAAACAAACATTTGAAGTGTGAGATAGATGGCATAATTGAGATACAGTTGAAGTCCTCACCACTAATTCTCTCTTAACCAAGCCTATGGATTAACCACTCTTCTCTAGTCCCCTTGTAAAACTCTGCCCATAGCACGTATTAAATATTCACACGTAGACCAGGCTATTCTTTATAGTTCACCAACACACTTCGGTTCCCACAGCAGTGTTGTCTAAACTCACCAAAAGTCAACTAGTTTCCTTCCAAACCTGCATATGACATGGGCACTTGTTACTCTGATTAGAGAATTCAATTAAATATTATATAAGCCATAGAACATGGGTATCAAGAAAAAGACTAGGCTGAATGCTTCGGAAAGACAAGATAATAAAGGAGATCTACTGAAAATATCACTGTCAAATTAGATATGGGTGAAACAACTAAAAAAGATTTGGAGAAAGGTCATAAAAGTCTAGGATTTTGCACTTTGTGCTTTACTCAAGGAAATCCAAAACAGAAATCATAAACAATTGTATTACGTATTATATATTATTATATGTATTACAAATGCATTAAAATTGTACATAATTCAAGAAAGTCAACACAGATCTCCAATCAGCCTTCTAAAAATAAATGTGAAGGGTCAGTTGGCTTGGTCTTACACTGGCAAATGATTATGCATCTATATATATTTTAGCTTAAATTTAAAGTATCATCTTAACCATCCTTTTGAATTCACTGTCCTACCCCCATTCTGGATGGTGTTGGATAACAAAGCTTTTCTCATACATCCAAGCATGAAGCTTCCTTGTGTCTGGAGGTCAGAGTGTTTTCCCAAAGAAAGTAAACTAAATCTTTGGAAGATTATTAGAAATGTATCCCAGTCCTGTACATTGACTCAGAACATGAGAGAACAAGAAAAATATCAAAATATTTCCTTCTACTTACCACATCCAGGTCTATCACTCAAACTTTTCTTATAGCAAATTATTTACCTTATCCATAAATTAGGGAATGATTATTAATAGCTACCACATATAGTCTTACAAAGATTAAAATAGATTATACATGTAAAGTGCTTAGCACTGTACCTGGCACATGGCAGGTGCCCAATAAGTGAAACTATTATTGTTTTTGGAGGGTAAAGAAGAAAGCAAAGAGAGGGAACAACAGATGAAGTACTGGATTCAATTACTGGGACCATGGCACCATCCTCCCCAACTGATTCCACTTTTTCAAGTTCAGTAAGTGTGCTAACCCAGATCCACTGGCTCCTCATTTCCTCCCTTCAGCTTTGTATGACTCCACATTCCTTGGGAGCAGGTTTTAATTGTGCCTATAATTTAGGATCCTTTACTTACTACTTAACCTTCTCATTTAGGAAATATAAACAAAAAAATTGAGAACAAGTCCCAGACTGGGCTGTAATTTTCCACCAGGTAAAGCTTGTATCACCCTTGTGGAATTTGCCATCGTGTTTATTTCTCCTAACTAGATATGCTGGTATTGGATCCAGTGTGTGTCACATGTAAATGAGTTCCAATGGAACCTGTGTGTAGAGTAATGAAACACTCCCCCTGGACCTTTTCTTAGAACTCTACAGTGCACTCGTGCCAAGAACGTACTCGCCACACCCAAAATACCTATTCCACCCAACCTTGTGCAATATTCCCCAAAGCTCACCTAAATTCCGGGACTGGCACTCACTTATTTCCTCCCCATCTTATCTCCAAAACAAAAGACCTACTCACTTTTCCTCGTGCCACACACTGCTTCTAGCTAACTCTACAGTAACTTCTGCTTCTTACATATCAGTATTTTCTGATATTCCATCATCTTGTTCAGATAAGACGCTTTTACAATAAAGGTTAAACAGCATTTAGTCTGCCCCCGAAAAGTGGTTTGATCTTCTCAAATACCTTACTGCGTAAGAGCAAAGATACGGTTAACATTTTATTCTGCTCAGACATAGTGTATGTATAACAGGTGAGCTAAGAATTACATAAAAACCAAAGTACTATGCAAACAAATAATATGATCAATATACACAAACTATATTAAATACACACAGAGAGAGAACTTAATTAGGCTGCTTTCAAGGCACAATGAGAAGATCCAAAGTTGCAGATGTTATTAAAAAATAGATATTTTATTTCAGTATTTAAGGCCTTACACAAAAATAAATAAAATTATTAAAATAGAGTGACACACTGATAAACAACTTTGAGGAACACAACTTGTGAAACACTTTCCTGAGCCCCTTAAAGAATTATTCTACTTGAAAAAAAATATCCTACTAATTTGTTCTACTTGAAAACTTGAAATAAGTGGTAAGACTTTACTTTAAATGACGACAGCTATTCAAAGCATACTTAATCATCCAAAAATTGTAACTCACTTGGCTACTTCGGATCAGAAGCAGTTTCCCAGAACCCATGAAAGGAGATGTAGTATGGAGGACAGTGCCCTGGCCTGGGTGCCAGACACCTGGGATCCACACTAAATCAGTTCACAGAGTGATCAAAGGCAAATCTCTTCATCTCTCTGACCCTAACTAATACACAGGAGATGAGACTACCTAAATTTTAAGGTCCCTCAGGAGGTAAAATATTCTTAGTGCAATGAACGGGACCGAAAATTGAGACTAGAGATATGGAGGGGGCGGGGGGGACGTATGTGTGTTGTGTATGTGTATGTCTCCATCCCAGCCAGCACTAGAATTCTACCATTACAAGCGCTAAAATGATGACTACAGATTATTCATCCTTTAGAAATTACGAGCATGTTAATGTGTTTAGTGCAGTTTCTCCCTCCTGTGTGTCTGTCTCTCCTTCTCCCACCTCTCTGCTCCCCTCCCTATCTCTTCCTTTCTTCTACCCTTTCCCCAACTCAGGATTGTTTTCCAAACTCCAAATGTTCTTCTATTATTATCTGAGGGCTTCGATGCTTACAAACTATTACCTCCATCTCTGTCCTGCCCCTAGGCCAAATACGGTCAGTTTATTGTCCTTAAACCACTATCAATAGGGCAAAAAGAATATAAGTAGCTACTATACAAATGGATCACTGAAACCAGTTCTTGGCTTCTAAAATTTGATTGAAATAAATAATACAATCAAATGAATTCTGTCCACAGAAATTTCAACCAATGAGAGCAAACCACTTACTGGACACCTGTTATGGGTAATATACTTTGCATACTTTATCTTGCTAAAATCTTACAACTACTCTGCTTAGTGGATGTATCATCTATAATTTACAGTTAAAGCCCAGAAAAACTATAGAGCAAAAGTGATGAAGCTGTATGACTCTATGACCCACTTTCCACAGCAAAATTATGATGATCAATAGACTGTTTTGTCCAAACAGCCACCAAAGCAAGAAACTCTGAAAATCCCAAGAGCAATTATTTCTCATAGCCCAGAATTGAAACACCTTTCAAAGACTGATCAATAAAGGAGTCTGTTTGTGTGTTTTAAATTCTGCTTAAATTACTAAGATTGTGGAGAAAAGCTGTAGACCTTCCTCTACTACTAGAATTCAAAGAAAAGAAAGCTTGGATAATATATAACCTTGAGGGTCAAATAGGTACATCTCTTGATAAAGAACTGCTATCGGTGATATTTCTCCCCAGATAATTACTGGGTCCATTATTATATGTCAGTTTGTGAAAGTAAGATTATAGAGAAATCTACTTGCAGTAATGAAGCCTAGAAATAATTCCCCTACGGGAAACAGATAAAAATTCTGGATAAAATATTTTTATAATCATCTTAAAAAGCAAAGCTTGAAAGATAGTAAGGACTTATTTGGTCAAAATTGAAGAGAAATTGGGAACCTAGTGAAGTAAGGAAACGAAAGCCACTTTTTCCCTTTGGGTACTAGCCAATCAGAACAAATCTAAACTTTAGTTTGGACAGCCTTGCAGGACACAAAAGGCAAAAATCAAAGATCAGGACCACATGGAGTGGAGAGTCTAATAGGAGATATACACCACATTTTGCTGAGACCCTAAAGGGCTTACACCTGCAAAGCAAAGGTGAAGCAGATAGAGGCTGACCCTCTAGCGTATTCACAACCAAAGTCTGCATCACCTGGATGGTCTAAAACTTCAAGCAATGAATTTGCTTTAAAATGGTTCAGTCTGGGTAATACCTCCAGAAACTTTCTGAAGCAGCTATCTTCATTTGAGACCTCCAATTACTCTCATACTTTTTCAGGGACAGTGAGCAGCACACAACAGTAACAACGCATACAAAAAACCAAGTCATCAAAGAAAGAATTAGCACAAACAAGAGTCCACAGAAAGGGATCTCCAAGACCCCACATACAAGAAGAAGAGAGACACTAACTATAAAATAACTATCCTTACTAGGTTTAAAAAATAAAAGACAACTACAAATATCTGCAGGGAAAAGGAACCTATTAAGAAAAGATACAGCAGATTTTAAAACATTTTTTATCCTCACCTGAACATTTTTGCATTGTAAAAAGAGGGTAAGGGAGAGGAAGAAACATTGGCTCATGAGACAACCATTGATTGGTTGCCTCCTGTACCTCCCATACCTGCCAGGACCACGGACAGAACCCACAACCTTTGATTACCAGATGACACTCCAACCAACTAAGCCACACCAGCCAGGGCAAAAATCAGATTTTAAATAAACAAAATTACAAATTCACAGGGTAGCTTTAAAAGATTAGATTACACTGAAGAGAAGATTAATGAACTAGAAGATATACTGGAATAAATTATCCAAAATAAAGTAGATAGAGATAAAAAGATGGATAATATAGAGCAGATAAAGAAGGCCTAAGATACATTAGTCAGAGATCCAAAGGAAAAGAGAACAAGATAGAAGAGAAATCCAAAGAGATAACGAGTGAGAATTTTACGGAACAAATGAGATGCCAATCCACAAATTCAAGAAGTCTAACAAAGTCCCAAATAAAATAAAAAGAAATGTAAACCCTGACACATTACAATGAAACTACAGAACACCAAAGTCAAAAAAACCTTAGGTGTAGCCAATGAAATAAGCTAGAAAACAGTAAAACACAGTGAAATCCCCATGCCTCTTGCTTTAAATAAAAAGAAAAATGATTAAGTATTCATTAGTGAATGATTATTTCAGAAGCTTCTAAGGATCGAGCAAGATAATGTACTTGAAAGGTTTTTAACAAAAAAATACAAAGGTGTTTAGAGATTTAAGTGACAGAGCTTGGACAAAACCCATTTCATTCTCAGTCATTTAATCTCTCTCAGGATCTCACTTCACCTGTGAAAGAAGGACATGGCTGATTATTTCCAAAGTTCATTCCAGCCCAAAGATTACTCTATCATTTTGGCTCCCAGTCTAAGGGAGGTGATTCAAATGATAATAGCCTATTGCCTAAAAATAAAATGCTAGCTATCATCAGAAAGAACAGAAACATAACAGAAAGTATATCCTAAATCCTATAAAAAGCCATCCATATCTGGAATACCAACACGAGCATTGAAAGTGCTGAACCATACATGTAAAAACAGGGAAGAACAACTAAAGCAGCTGTTCCCAATCTTTGTTGTGCAGTAACACTACTAGGGAGCTCCAACGGACCTAATGCCAAGGGGCCCTAATTCCTACACTCCGATTTAACTGGCCTGGGGCCGAGCTTGAGGAATTTTTTTAAAGATTTTATTTATTTATTTTTATAGAAAGGGGAAGGAAGGGAGAAAGAGAGGGAGAGAAGCACAGATGCTCAAGCGAAACCTTTATCAGCTGCCTCCTGCATGCCTCCAGCACACCCCCAACCGAGGACCTGGCCCACAACCCAGGCATGTGCCCAGACCTGGAATCAAACAGGCAGCAGAGCCAGCAATGCTTACTGAAGGATGACGCCCAACCCACTGAGCCACACCAGCCAGGGCAGGGAGTTAATATTTGTCAAAGTTCCCCAGATTATTCAAAGATTGCAGCTAAAGTTGAGAAACACTAAATTAAAGTGACAAATATTAGGATATATTTTAAAAGAGTAAAACCTCTACAATCTTTCCAATATATAATTAAAGATTATAAAATTATCAAAGATGACCACAATAAAAACTGAATGTTTACAAATACACCATACCACAGGAGTACAACAGCTCCAAGGTTATTTAAATGCCCAAGTAAAACCAAAACTTAGTTTTATAGAGTGGTTAGTAAATGTATACAATTTGTTACCCAAGAAGTCATGTATGGTTAAGACAAACAAATACAGAAACATTTATGTAAAGTTTAAGATAACAAACACATAGTGAGTTATTAAGTAAAGCAAGTACATTTGAAGTGTATTATAAATATTTTGAGGCTGGTTCCTATTAAATGTCCCTTAGTGCCACCATCAGACCCAGAATATTAGACTGCATGGTTCCAGGATGGCACTTACATGCTCCAGCCTTAGAAGAGTTCATGACTGAAATTTTTGCTTTTCTGCACAAAGAGATATACAAATTTAACATCATGCAGTTGGTACCATTTATTTATTGAACACTTATTTGTGTTATGTACCAAGCCTGTGCTAGATACTTTACAACATCTCATTTAATTCTCACTAGGTAGTTTATTACCCTCATCTTGCACACGAGGAAACTAAGGCTCTGAAGGGCCAAAGTTATGGCAAATATGTATTTTTGGCACAAAATAGTTAAGTTTTAATGCAAAGATTTAAATCTAGATCTATGCTATGTTGCTTTTCACTGTAATTGTAAATAATAGTTATAATAAAAAGTAAACTGCTATTTTAAGTGTCCACTGTGTCCATTTAAATGCTCAGTAAGTCTTGTCACCAGTCCTACGAAGATGCTCAGTCAAAACACTTCTGAGTCCTGTTTTCTCAAATCTCACAACCTATCCTCCAGCGCATCTTGCTGAGTGTACCTTCAAAAATGTATTCAGAATCCATTATATTTTGAATATGTATCAAAATACATAATCCCTCTCATTACTGACACTCTAGCTCATCTCTGGCCTGGGTCATGCAGCAAGCCTCCCAACAAGACTCTGACTTTTCCACTGTCTCCCCTCCAAGTCTATTCAGGATCCTAGCAAAGGTTTCCGTTTAAAGATGGTATCACTCTTTTGCTCAAAACATTTCAATGGCTGCCCATCTGGCTGAGGTGAAAATCTAAAGTCCTTCCCATGGCAAGACTCAGTATCTCTGCCATCATTTCTTCTACCCGCCTCTGCTACTCCAGCGAAACCTGCCTCGCTGTTCTTCAGACAGCGTAAGCACGTTCCTTTCCCCTGCTGTTCTTTCTGCCTAGAACACGTCCTCCGATTTCACCTGCTCAGGTCTTGCTCAAATGGCACCTCATCAGCAAAGCCCTTCTTCCACACTCAACCCTCTCAAGCACTCCATATCCAACTGACCACACTTTCTCACAGCACTTATCACCACCTAACATTTTAAGAAGGCATTTATTTATGACTATCTGTCCTCCCCCATCATTTAAGCTTCATGTAGGAAGGATCTGTTTTAATCAATGTTGCTTCTCCAGTGCCTAGAACAGGACCTGGCATGAAGTAGGTGCCAGAAAAACATTTGCTACATGAAAATATGGATCACCAATGCCAAAACCCAGATTCACGAACATTCTAGTTATCAGCCTCCACACCACAGGCCCTAAGGTGCTCAATCATAATACCTTTTCACAGTTGTAGCATTTCCAGGTAAATAACAGAGCCTCCCCTACTACACAACAGACACACACACATACACACCCCCCAAAATCTAGGGAATTAACATTTACTTTTTATTTACATGCTTACTTTCCCATAAGTCAGTAATTCTCAAATACTGCACCTTAGGTTCTCATTACCTCATAAAGGTCCTTCTTCCTGCTATCTTCCCCACTCTTCTGTGCTTTTCTAAGAAAATTTAAACCCGGTAAATGATAAACCCTGATTCTTCTGCATTTTGTTTGTCTAGCACTGTGAACAGACTGCGTATTTCTTTCAGGTAATCTAGCCCAAAGTTCTCTCAAATGTGATGTATCCCATTTCCAATTCCTTTCACAAATATAAAGCTCAGTAACAATTTTGACAACAATTTTGACAATTCCAATTCCTTTCACAAATATAAAGCTCAGTAACAATTTTGACAATTCTTTTCCCATGAATTACCTATTCTCATCTGCATGGTGGTGGGGGGTGGGGAAGAACGATGAAAAGTAAAAGGAGAGTCATATATGAACTCAAATGGGCAAGGGGGAACAAAGTGACAAGTAAATTTTTACCATGTGACCAGTTCTTACTCTTAACATCTGAAGGAGGAAGTGGTGAAGGCGGGCCAGGTAGATAGATGAACGCTTGGATTGCCTTTCACAATTCTGCCCTGGCAATTTGAAAGAGCAAGACTGACAGGTTCCTAAAGGGAAAAATTAGACCTAATCTTAAAGGTATAATCTTAATCTTGGTGTTAAGGACTGCAGAAGAGATTTAAAAATTAAAAGGAAGACACCAAGTATCATAGCCACTCATTCAACTCTTAATTCCTATTGTTTTTCTAAGAAAATTCTAATAATAAAAGAAAAATAAAGTGATATGTTCAAATTTAATGATGTTGATGTAAAGATGTGATTTTAAAAAATATGTTGTTTTTTTTAATATATTTCAATAATGCTAATAAGGGGGTTGAAAACCTCAGGTCCTTGCAAACTCTCTCCCCCCATAATACTTGCTCTGTCTGGAAAATATGACACATTTTTCTTATGTTTCTCCATGGATGCTGAATGTAATTTGAGCACAGAACATAAGGTACTATAAAAATGTAGTGTCCTTAATATAATCAGAACCAATGCGAAACCTATCTGAAGTTCAATGTCCACCGTAAATAACCCAGGATGCTGTGTGTGTGCATGTAAAATTGAAGAGTGGCTACAGTTACAGGTAAATTTAAAAGTTTAAACACAGCGGGGTGAGATGAGTTGGAAATTCCCAAACTTCCACAGGTAGGAAGCTAAGAGTTGTTTTTTTGTTTGTTTTTGACCAAATTATTGTGACTAATCTTACATTCCCTAAACAGGAAATTAAAATTTAAGTGATCCCACATTAAAATCATTCTCCACAACTGTACAACATTAAAGCCTGCCTTTAACACTTCCTTGAAGTCTGAAATCCACAAACTCATTTACGGAATTCATTGCTAATAAAAGTAAATTACCAGTAAATTTGAATGAAGCATTTAAGTCTGCTGGTTACTATACAGATATGTATACAGATCCATTACAAGAAACATTACAAATATCAAAAGACTAGATACGAAAGCAACACAACAGTAGGAACGAGAAAGCCACCAAGTAATAGAAATATAAAGAATAAGGAGGAAGCTTAGAAAAGATGGGTCACTCCCTCACCTCATTCAACTAGTCCCAGAGGCCTTCCCTGACCACCCCCTCTAAAATAGCTGCCCCTACCACACTCTATCCCTGTACCCTGATTTATTCTTCTCATAGCAGTTGCCACTATGGGTCAGTACATTATATAGTTGCATTGACTGATTGCTTCCTGACTAAAATGTAAACTCTATGAGGGCAGATTCATCAATTTTGTTAATCCTGGGGCCTGGAGGCACACACCTGGCACTAAATAAATGAGCCAATAACTAAGTGATGCAACTGAAGTTCAGAGAGGGTAGAGGATTTCCTCAAGGTCACACAGCTAGCAGCAAACCCAGCCCACACTATAACCCTGTCTCCTGGCTCCTTCCACTGCCCCTTGAACTATACCAAAGCAGCCTACTTCAGCACAGATTCTACTTAACAGACTTCTCCTTTCCTTTTTCTTAAGTGCTAAGAAAATACATCTTACCAAAAAAAGTGACACACCAGTTAGCATTTTAACATAAAGTGTTTCACGAATCAAAACTATACTATGATTTCGTAAGCATCTAGGACTAGCCAAGAAAGCTGAAAGGCACAGCCACTCACAGTTCTTTACGTTCCTTGTGAAACTGGTGTATGGCTTGGAAGTTTTAAGAACAGCCAGTGAAACCTGCTTGGCAGTTCAGAATGACTTGTCAAGCATCAGCCACACTTGCATCCTTCTAAGAGCCCACCATAGCTCCTCCCTGGATATGCTTTACCTTGCAGGTTATACAGGAAATGTAACCAACTTTAAAGCCCCTTTTAGTTCTTTTTAATGTAAAAATTAACCTCACAAAACACTGAACATAAAATTAATCCTCGGGAAGTTTTAGATTCTGAGAACAGGAAACCGTCTCTGAACTACCACCTGACTCTGATCATCTAGGTCCTTCTTTTAAAATCCATGAATCTGAAATACCTAAAAGAAACGCGGGAGGGGGTGAGGGAGTGGGAAGAAGAGAAGAAACATTTACATATATAAAAAGAGAGCTGATATTCCTAGTAACACTTTCCCCCAACGTCAGCTTCTCGCCTCCAGTCCAGGCCTCAGAGACACAACTTCTCTTGTCTTCTTTGATCACCTTCCTCTTAGAGAAGCCAAGTGCCAATACCTGCTGCGGGAACGTCTCTAGACCTAGGACTGAGGATGGATGATTTGCCACGCGTCTTTCAAAGCTCCTGTTAGCCCAATTAGTATACTGAAAGGGAAGAAGACTTGGAATGTGGGATGCCAAGAGAGCTGAAATGAGACAGAGTTAAGAGAAAGAAGGAGCAAACGAAACAGGAGGGGGGAGGATAAACAACGCATCAGGGCGGGAGTGGGAACGCGGGTCAAGGAAGTGGGGGCAGGCAAAGGTGAAGGGGGGAAGGGGACAGTCCTG
>PVKM010003212.1:0-59149 GCA_004027735.1 Carollia perspicillata
ACGCATAAACACACACGCATGCATGTGTGCACACAGACACTCGTCTGTACGTGTATGTGCATGCACACACTTGCACTCACACGCGAACTTGCACACTCATCTGCACGTGTGCGTGCATGAGCATGCACACACACATGCACTCACACACATACAGGGGTCTCCCTCATGCTGGGGGTGTCCTCTGCCTCTGTGAGATGGGCAAGCAGGCACCAGACCCCTTATCAGATGAGGACACCGAGTCCCAGGGGGGCAAGTGACCAGTCGACAGCTGGTTTCAGGGCAGGTAAACCTGACTCTGCACTGGGGCTCCATCTCCCATTTTGAACGTGTCCGATTCAGATGAACGAAAGGTGCTGGAACCCCTTGGTCACGCACGTGTGCAGGAAAACTGGCCTAAGCTTCCTCGGTGGCCCACGGGCTCTCTGCAGCAATGCGCTGGCCTGCTTGGTCACATGGTGGAGAGGACGCGTGGTGGCCATGGCGCCCTCCCACCAGCCCACGGTTTGGCCCAGCACAACCTTTCTGGGCTCAATTTAGCAACTTCCAATTTAGCGCCTTGGAGAGGCCCCTTGTCTCTTTCCTCCTTGTAGGGCAACAAGGCAGCTTATGGGACTGACGGGACACTGTTGACAAGCTGCTGTCCCTATGGTGGGGACACCCGAGAAAGCAGGGACTAGGTTCGGCGAAGGAGAACAATCCCAGAGCCTCTTAGAGGCACATTGGTGATGGGCGTCAAGGACAAGAGGAAATGCTTATGCCCAGGGACAAAGGCCAGATGCTGAACCGCGGGGAGAAGAGTGTGCCCAGCGGAGGAGGAGGGGACGGCCCTCTCCCCCAAAGTGCAGGTTCTCTGGGGGATGAGGCTGTTATTGGGGCGACATTTATTCTGTTACTGGTCAATTGCGAGATTAAAAAAAAAAATAAAACGAATCAAAGAAAGGAAAGCAGTCACCTAAAAGAACCTGAGATCTTTGGGACGCAGCCACACTGGCCAGGGGCGCAGGCGGGGTTGCCTCCGGGCCTCAGGTCGCCCCCAGCCCCTGGGCCCGCGCAGGGCGAGCCCGCATTGGCATTCCGCGCCCCGCCGCCGCCGGGTGCGTGCCCGCGCCGTTCCCCTCCCGCGGTGCCGCGCGGGGGACAGTGGCGCATTGTTCCCCCGGACACCCCGGGCGGCGCAGCGCCCTCGGGGCTTGGCGCGGCCCCGCCGTGATTTGCATTCGCTCCAGTCACAAAGGTTCAAGGTCAGGAGCGCCGGGCCGCCGAGCCCCTCCTGGCCCAGGCACTATTCTTCGCCCTGGCGGCGGGAATTCCTCGCCGCCCGCGCCTGGGCCGCCCCTGCGCGTGAATGGCCGAGCGCCGCCACCGTCTGAGGCGCTTTGTGTCTCGGCCTGGCCAGCTGGGCCCGCGAGGGACGTGCCAGCTCGGCCGGCGGCGCCCCTGCGCCAGCGCCCCTCGCCCATGTTAATCAGCCTGGCAGCGCGTCTGGGCCGGCGGCCCGGCTGGGAGCCCCCCACGTTCCCTGCCAGGAGCCCCCTAACGTACCCGGGAGGCCCCAAGTCCCCTGCCAGACCCCCTGCCCCCACCCTCCAACCCTCTCTGCCAGGTGCCTTCCGCCCCTCTTACCAGGAGTCCCCCCACCCCGGCTGCCAGGAGTCCCCCGCCCGTGGGAGAGTGGTTGGTTGGGGAGCCAAGCCTAGGACCCCGCTCCTGCTCTGGCGGGACCCGCTGATCGCCCCTCCCTTCTCCATCCCCTCCTCATCCGCTGACTAGCACCACCTGTGAGAGGCTTGGTTCAGACCTACCTGCTCCAGGAAGCTGCCTGTGACCCTGCCTCCTCTCCCCCTCCCACCTGCCTGGATGAGGCATTTGGTTCCAGCCCGAAGGCAATAGGGAGCCACAGCAGGTTTGAAGTGGGGGCTAGCGGCTGCGCTCCCGGGGCCTCAGCGCAGAGCCCGGAGACAGTGCGGAAAGGGGCCTCAGACATCTGGAATCCACAGACTGGTCAAATTTCAAAGGGGATATTGCAGACCTACTGAAAATTGCCAACTTTCTGTTTTTCCATGTTGGAGCCTTTAGAATAATTACAGTTCCCCTTTTTTGAAAGGATGTGTTTAAACCTACTTTTATAGGAGGAAGACAATCCCAAGACAAAGGCCATTTCTTCGTGCCGAGGGAACATGGTGTCCTGCCTGCCTCGCCATGTCCTCCTGACTGTCGTTTCCCCCCAGCAGCTGCGACAGTTGTACAGGGACCCCCACCCCTGCCCGTGGCACCCCCGCCTCACACTGCAGCTTTTCGGACCCCACTGGACCACGTGGGTCCCCTGCCAGGTCCCCTGGCTCCACTGCGCCTCTCTGACCTGGTGGTGGCCAGAGGCCCACCCGGGGTACTGTGGCACTAGCAGCGAGGGAGCCATGAGGACAGTCCTCTGGGGTGCCTCGCAGCTGTGACGGAGTTCTCTCAGGCCACAGCGGGGACAAAGCGCAGCTGCCCTTCTGTCTGTCTGTCCCAGTGTGTCAGGCGTGGAAGGAACAGATAGGGAACGTGCAGCGTCAGGGCGTTAGCCCCATCCTGCCACAGGCCAGCGAGTTCCCAGCAGGACTGAGGGCAACACACATGCCCAGGCCTGGGGAGGAGTCTGAGACAGGGGCTCGTCCTCAGTGCTGTGGACATTTTGCAACTGGAAGATGGCGCCGTCGGTAACCATCGTTAAAATTCTGCACCTAGCCTCGGAGCCTCAGAGCTGGGGGTCCCTTGGTGATCACTGAAGGCAGCGTGGCCCTGAAGAGGCCTGAGGCCCAGAGAGGGAGGATGTTTGTCCAAAGTCACACAGCAGGGGGACACTGGACAAACAGCTGCTCTCCTAGGTAGCAGGAAGGTGAATATCGTTGCTGGTTTTCCTTTCTTTTTTAATCCCTCTCCCTCAAGAACAAATTTTAAGCTTTTCTTGATTCCTGATGATCCCACGTTTGAAACTGGGTGTTCTGAATTAATTTCTAGCCAGCGCTCCTCTTCATATCGGTGCTGGCTGCTGGCTCCAACCAGGCTGTGCTGTCCTGGACTTGCTCCCCCAAATGGGATACAACCCGTGCTGGCCCCATAGGCTACAACCTATGTGACTGGGCCAAGAGCAATGGCCATGGGAAGGTCACACAAGATACCCTGTGCTGACGTGACAGGGGTCCTGATAGAGGGAGGCTTGTGGGGTTGGGGTGGGCTCGATGGAGGAATCCGCTTTATAGCACAAAAGTGCCAAGACTGTTGATCCTACGGTGGTGGACCACCCTCCAAGCCCCAGTGAAGAGCCAGGTGGGCCTGGGGGAAAGTTGGAGGGCTTTTCCCACCCTGCCCTGGAGATGGCCCAAACAGCCCTGACAGCACCAGCAAACAAGCAGTGAAAAGAACTTAGTGGCCTCCATGTGCAAGTAGCCATCAGCTTTCCCCAGGGTCAGGGGCCATGGGGCCGGGGCCGGGGCCACAGAGCTCAGAGCCAGGCCTCCCCGACCCCCGGCTCCCTTGGGTTGTTGAGCAAAGGTGAAAACAGTGTGTCTCCAGTGGGACCACAGGACCAGCTCTGACGGGCCTCCTGCTGGGTAGAGCTGAGACGTCTCTGTGTGAAAACCCCACCTTCACACGCGTGTGGCTGCTGGTGCTGGAATAAGGCGCTCACTCTCCCCGGAGAGCCAGTTGGTAGTGTGTTCAAGAGCCTTTAAAAAACAAGCACTCTGCACTGCAGTCACTCTCCCAGGGGCTCCTGGAGGGAATTACTGGAGCTGGGCTGGGGGTGCTCATAGCAGCACATCGGAAATAACCCAGACAGCCAGCAATGGGGAGCGAGGCGAAGGCTACCTAGGGGACACCTGAGCCACAACTGTTCCTGCAGCTGTTAAAAAGTGGGCTACAGAGCCCTGGTCGGGTGGCTCCGTTGGTTACAGGAGCATCGTCCTGTAACGGGAAGGTTGCGGGTTGGACTCCCAGTCAAGTCGCATCCCCAGGTGTTGGGTTCAATCCCCTGTCCCAGTGCCACGGCTCACAATGCCCCGCCACCACTGTCTGGAGGCATAGGGTCAATCCCCAGCCCTCCCCAGTCTGGTGCATACAGGAGGCAAACAATCGATGCTTCTCTCTTGCGTCAGGTGAATTGTTCACTGCATATTTGTGAAAATGCAGATATAAAACATGATGTATGGCCACAGAGTTTCAGGAAGTAATATGAGTAGAGGAGAAAGGCTGGACAGTAACAATGTATACCTCCAAATGTCAGCTGCGGCTGATCTGAGTTGGGATTCTCTGTATTTATTTTCTTATGGGCGCCTTTCTGTATTGGCAACATCGTTGACCATGAATGTGCATTGTGTTTGCAGTTAAGGAGAAGAGAGTCGTGTGTGTGTGTGTGTGTGTGTGCGCGCGCGCGCATGTGTATTTCAGTGGCCCAGAAAGAAAAGACCAAGTTCAGATAAAAGATCCGCAGTCACTCACTGTTTCCTCAAAGCAGGTTTCTCTCTCGCAGCTTGGAAGTTATTATGGAAAATGCTGGATGTGTAAGGTCTGGCTTGGCCCCTGTTTCCTCCAAGCAGGGCCCCAAGAAGGGCTGTCCCTGACCCCCTGGGCAGGGCCACCCCCGAGCTTGCTACATGGGCAGGCTTCTTCTCACCCGATGGGCATCTAAGAGAAACCTTTCCCCCAACAGAGATGTCTTTTCGTGAGTGTGGTATCCATAGCATAAAATTACCACTTACCATTTCAGTAGCATTACATACACATAAATACATTCACATATTTGTAATCGTCACCACTCTGTTCCCCAACTTCCCCATCATCTCAAACTGAAGCTCTAACCCTATTCAACACTGACTCCCTATTCTTTGTTTAAATGAGATTTTGTTGATTTTTAAAGAGAGGGGAATGAGGGAGAAAGAGAGGGAGAGAAACACCCATCAGTTGCCTCTTGCATGCCCCCAACTGAGGACCTGGCCTGCAACCCAGGCATGGGACCTGACCAGGATTTGAACCAGTGATCTTTTTGTTTGCAGGCCTGCGCTCAATCCACTGAGCCACACCAGCCAGGGGTAACTCCTCATTCTTCCCCCCCTCCTATCCCCTGGTAACCACCATTCTACTTTTGGCCTCTATGAATTTGAATTGTAATCTAGGTAATCTGGGTACTTCATGTAAGTGGAATCACTTGATATTTATCTTTTTGTGTCTAGTGTATCTCACTTAGCATAATGTTTTCAGGATCCATCCATGTTGTACAAGGAATGTCATTGCTTTTAAAGGCTGAGTAATATTCCATTTTATGTATAGGCTGCATTTTGTTTACTCATCTGTTGATGGACGTTTGAGTTGTTTCCACCCTTTGTCTATTGTGAGTAATTCTACTCTGAACATGGATGCACAACTCTCTGTTAAAGTTCCTGTTTTCATTCTTTTGGATGCCCAGCTAGGAGTGGAATTGTTGAGTTATGTGATAATTCTATGTCTAATTTTTTGAGGAACTGCCGTCCTGTTTTCCACGGCAGCTGCACCATTTCACATACCCATTAACAATGCACCAGGGTTCTCATTTCTTTACATCCTCAGCAATGCTTATTATTTTGTGTGTTGTTAATAGCTTTTTTAATAGGCATGAGGTGATATTTCATTGTGGTTTTGATTTGCATTTTCTTAATGATCAGTGATGTTGAGTATCTTTTTGTGTGTTTATTGGCCATTTGTATACCATCTTTGGAGAACTGTCTATTTAAGTTCTTTGCCCTCTTTTTAATTGGGCTTCTCATTAAGTTGAGTTCTTTATATAATTTGATTATGAGGTAATTTTTTTGTGTTCTTGGGTCATATCATTTGTTATAACATTTCTTTATTTTTATATCTGGGAAACATAAAAACAAGGAGACAGGAAGTGTTAGTGATTATATCCTTTGATTTGGCATCTCCACATCTACGGATTTATAAGGGATTTTCATGAACGGGCACACATATTTAGCTCCAAGGATGCGCATCATGAAAGGACAGAAAAGATGGAAACTGTGAACACCCGTGTCTACTCATAGCAAATAGGTTAAATAAGACAGACCAACCAACACTGGGCTGTGCGATTAGAAGAAACATTGTAGGTGAGCGCTCGACGATGTGGGAACGTTTCCAACAAAAGCAGAATGTTGCAAAACACCATGTATAGTACGATACCATTTTTGTTTCAAAGATATAATTGTGTTAAAAAGGAAAATGTATGGCATTGAGGTCATATTTTTAAAGCATTAAGTGTATGTACAGTGTTAATTAAAAATCTATCTAGTTACAAAAAAAGACTCAAGACCTGAGCCCACTCAGAGCTGACGGCTGAAAGATTCTGAAAGATTTCTCATTTTTATTTGTCCACTCCTAGGTTTTCCAAGTTGTCCACTGCCTGGTTATCTGGTTGGGGAGGAGGAAAAACTAATTATCAAACTTTAAAACATGACGGTCTAAAGTAACAAAAATGTGAATTAGATAAAATTTAACTCAAACGTCTTTAGTACGCGAGCGAAGGCCAAACAGGACATGGCAGAGGCCTGAACAAGGAAACAAGTCAACGTCGCCGCGTGGGACGCACAAAGGCCCCGCCCAGGCCCCGCCCCTAGCACCGCCGCCGCAGGCCGTCGCAGAGCTCCTGGGCCACCTGCGTGGGGTGGGTGGGTGGGGGCCGCCTATGGCCGCTAAGGTTCCGCCCAGGTCCCGCCCCTTGGATTACGACATTACGTCCGCACAGCCCGCCGCCCAGGCATTGGAGACCGCTGCTAGAAGCCCCGCCCCTAGGGAGTGCAGGCCACGCCCAGAACCACGCCACGCCTCCATTCCCTGGCGGGCTCCGGCGCTGGGCTCCGGCGCCGCGCTCCAGCGGCTTGCCCATGCTTCCGGAGCCCACAGCTTAGAGGCCCCGCCCCGGGCACGTACGGCCTCTCCAGGCCCCGCCCCCTCACCGCCACGCAGCGTCCGCGCCGCCTGGCTTCCGGAGCGGGACGGAAGGGCGGACGGCCTGCAAGGTCAAGGCTACCAAATGCTGCCGCGGAAGGGTGCGGCTCCAGGAGGAGGTCCTGCGCGCATTTCCTCCTGTCTTCCTCATTCCTGTCCTCCCCCCCAACTCTGTCGCCCCCCCGCCACCAACTCCCGTCCCCAGGTGCACGGGATGCGGAGGCAGCTTTGGGGATCTCACTGGCAGGGGCAGGGTTGCGAAATCCAAGAGGGACGGGCCAGTGGGGCCCCCGGGACTCGCACCTTCGGCCTGCTGGTCCCGGAAAGAAAGCGGGTGGATCAAAACGCATTGTGCGGGACTGGCCCTTCCCAGTGGCAGGCCGGACGCGTGGCTCCCTTTCTGTCTCGGTGCCCACTGTCATCCTCTTTTTACAGTGAGGAAGCCAGGCCCAGTGAGCCAGGTGTGTCCTGGCTCCTTCTGCCTTTGGCAGTGACTGGGGCCTAAGCTGCAAGTTAGAGTCCCGCCTCAAAGAAGTTTGAAGTCCCAGAAATCATTTATTGAAAACCAGTGCCAGGCAGGCCTGGGACACATGTCCTGTGTCATCTCATTACTCCCTGGAGCAACACCATTAAGTCACCTCTTATGGCGCGCTGCCTGAGATTGGCGCCAGCTTGTCCAAGGCCACTCAACAGAAGGGGTACAGCCTGTGCTTGGACCCAGAGCCCTGATTCTGCACCTCAGCTTTTACACTCAGTGCTGACCTGGTGACGTGACAATAATTTCCTTTCAGTGGGCCAGCTGGCCGCCAGCTCTGTTACTTACCTTAAAATGCTACCGCTTCATCCTTCCCCCAGCCAGACTTAAACCCCTCTCCTCTCTCTCAAGGTGCCCAGCATGCACGAGCTCTACCCCCGGGAGCCTGGAAATCTGTGCCCAATTAGCACCCACCTTTCTGTTACCCAGGGTCCTTTTGCTGCAGTTATGGGAAAAGACACCCTGTGTGCAGAATCTGTCAAGAGGAAAAGTGGGTCATTCCAGGATGGCTCCTTTGCTGGACCAAGTGGGCCATGCCCATGCACAAGGCCAGGAAGTGCGTGCAAGGACCCCAGGGTATCACACACGGAGAAGCGCAGAGATCCTGCTGAAGAAACCAAACCCCAGCTATACAGAGGCCCCCTGCCTCTCTTGTCTCCACCCACTGCCTCCCCGGGAGGCACCAGGGAGGCATTTTGGCTCTCCACGTGGCTTTCCAGGTTGGTATGCAAAGGTCAGGTGATGCTGTATGCTGGCAGCAGACAGGGCTGGAGGCCTTGACCAGGCCAGTTCATGGCCAGCACAGTGTGCCCACAGCAGTCCAGATTTTCCAGCCTCCGGTGTACCTCAGAGAGGAAGCTGCACATTTGATTTTTTTTTTCTTGGCTCCATATTAAAGAACAAAGCATGGGAACTGGATAGGCCCCTCTGTAAACAGAAAACACATGTTTTCTGCAAGAATGGGCTCTTCCTTTCCTGGTTTCTTCTTGCGTGGACAAAGGCCTCCTTAGGTCTCCTGGCTTCGAGAGCAGGGAGGCCTGAGACCCAGGACTGAGAGGAGGCGATTCTTCTTAGGTCCAACTCAGGGGACAGCACCACTTTCTTAAATGAAGGAAGGAACAGACTGGACTTTTAATGGGGCTGCTCAGTTGTGGGGTGGGGTTAGGGTATGGTCCCAGGAAGGAATCCCCTCAGGAACCTGGCAGGACTTGAGAATCATCTTGTGTTCTCCCCGAGCTAGCTTCTTTGGGACCTGCTAACCACACACAGGGCAGATACCTCTCTAATGTCTGCAAAGGGCTGTGTGACCTCGGGAAGGTTCTTAACCTCTCTGAGCCTTTGGGTTCTCATCTGTAAAATGGGGATACCAATATTTGGTTGTTGAGGATTAATTAAGATACGAGTATAGCCCTGTCAGACTCAGAGGAGGCAGTGAGTAAGAGAATGCAATCAAACTTCGTTTCCTTCAATGCTGAGCTATTTTCACAGCCCCAGAGTAGCCTCGGAGACAGCTACAAACACCTAGGCCCCCAACACTCACTCCAAGGCGCATGTCTACGTCCCCCGTCCTCTTCTGGGCCCTGGACAAGTGCCAGGGCTCAGCCACCCCAGACTGGCTGGAGCTCGTCTTTGGGAGCAGCCGCCTCAGGAACGGATCATTCTTTTGTGTCACCCAGCAGCCTGATCTTTGTCCTCGAGGGGAGAGTTGGTTTTGGGAAATAACGAGATGTCCTTTGGGCCAAGTCTGCTGGGTATATATGTGGAAGCCAAGCCAGGGCCCCTGTGGCTCCCGGCTCAGCTCCGAGGGGGGTTTGGAAGCACATGGACCCGGTTGTCTAGACTGGCCTCCACTGGCGTTGGTGGATGTGAGTGCCACTGTGTGTGCATATAAAAGCACACACAGAGTCACACATGCCCAAGCGGGGCGGATGAACCAGAGCACAGCCAGGCCAATTAACACGAGGCTGCCTTTCATCTGCTGGCCCACAATTTGATTTTTGCAGAAATCTTTGTGGGAAAATTCTGAGTGTTTCTGATACAGGCAAATGTGTGAGAGTGAGGCAGGCAGCTGTCCTGCGAGAGTATCGGACTTGGGGGCTGGGTTTCCTCCTCCTTGTCCCTCCTGGACAGCTGTGCGGCCCCTGGCTGGTCACTGCAGACCTTGGCCTTTCCATCTGGACAGTGGGGACTGCAGTGCCTACCCTCCTTCACAGGAGGGGCAGATGCAGAAGAGTGGGTCTGAACAGACCCAAACATCCTGGCCCCGTGTGGCGAGGGCCTTACCGACACGGACGCCCATTGACCTGGCGTTTCAGCCTCTGGGAGTGCGCCCTCAGGAAAGCAGCTCGGCCGCTCAGCGGGGCGTCGGCATGAAGACAGTCTGGGCAGCATCACGCGCGACAGCAAAACCTCTGAAGGAACTGCGTGTGCCACACCAGTGACAGGCGCGCTAACCCACCCGTGGGATGGGCTGCTCCGTGGCTTTTGGGGCTCCAGGCCCGCAATCACAGGCCACACCCACTGGGTGGCCAGGCATCAGCCTGGGCCAGTGGCGATGCTGGTTAAAAATGTTTTTTGAATTAGTGTTCACAAACCTCTATTCACAATAGCCAGACTGCCAGAAACAACCCGACCGTCCGCCAACAGAGAAGCGGGTAAAGTGAGGTAGGCACAGGATGGGGCATCATGAATCAATACCAAAGGCAGCATCGATGGACTCAGCCACGGGATGAATGCCCGTTGTGCGGAGCAGGACTTCCCACTCAGATCCCATGCGATACAGGCAGAGATGGGGTTTGCATCGCGGGGCCCTGGGGCCTGGGAGGGGGGCTGCCCGCAGGGGCCGTAGGGGCATGGGGGTGGCTGATGTTTTCTTTCTTGATTGTGGCGGTGGCTACAAGGTGTGTACATTTGTTACAACTCACCTAACAGCACCAGGGGAAGGGATCTTACTACTTGGAAATTATTCCTCAGTAAAGTTGATCTGAAAACTTAATTGGTGTTTAAATTTTATTTTTCAAATCCTGTAGAGAATAATATTTGATGATGTGAAGTGCTCACAATGCCCCAGAAAGACCCTGAAGTAGCCGAGAGTGCAGTCACACCCCCGCAACACCTCTGCACACGGGACTTGGACCCTACACCAGGACTGCCAGCCACATGTACCCGGTCATTATCTCATGGGTAAGTTTTTTCTTTTTTGTGCTTTTCTGTATTTCCAAATTTTCTATAGCAAACACTTTTCTTTTTATAAACAGATGAAATAAAGACAAACATATCTCTTTTTCTTTCTTCCAGCCAGCCAGTGACTCACAGGCTTTGGGCTCCAGGACAGGGTGGCCAGGACGCCGGGTCCAGTGAGAGGGGCCTGCCCAACAGGTGGCAGTGGGCAGTTGGGGTGGGGGGGCAGGCTCCTTCCCAGCCGGTTTCTGTGGTTTCTGTGTGGGGTCAGTCTCAGGGGCTACTGCACCCACTGGACCAGCTCGGGGGGGTCCTATTGGGAGTGACGGGACCCTGGACTCCACGCATACCTCCAGAGGGTGCCAGCCTCCCGCCTGCCCTGGTCGAGGGGTGGGGTGCAGGATCTTTCCCTGTTGGAGGAGACCCCCTCGGTGAGACTTGCTGGAACGGGGGGTCTTGGAGGATGGGCAGACTCCGTGCATCTCTGAGCCATAGCGCACCAGGGCCCTGTGAGGTTGGGGCCACCGTGACCACCACCACCCTCTCCAAATCTGGGGACACCGAGAGAAGTGACTTGCTCAGAGCCACTCTGCTGGCAGCCACTGGAGCTCAGACCTGTGCCCAGGCCTGGGTTCACCCGCCCACAAGCACCAGTTCCAGGAGCCCGGTGCTCAGATCGCTCATTGGGGCAGTGTGGGTGGGGGGCTCCCGGGCTGCCTCTCTCCTTCACCTGCCATCTGCTCTGGGTTCCCGCGCGACGGAGAACCTGCCGCACACCCAGGGCGCCGTGCACTGGGGTCAGCGGTTACGCTGAGTGAGCTTCTCTGAGGACAGGGCTCTGCCTGCGCCATTTGGAGCTGCTGGAAGCCTGGGGTCGGGCCCCTGCTGCTGGCCCCTTCCCTCAGCCAGTTGGCCTCGAAAGGCCGCTGTGCAGGAGACCCAACAGGTACAGTCTCTTCCCCTCTCTGACGGAGCAGATTCTACAGCAGACTGTGGAAATTAAAAATAAGAGCTCCAAACTGTTAAAATACATTTTTTAAACCAAGACACAAATGGGAAAGATGAGGCGGCGGCAGGTTAAGGAGACTGGTGGTGTGGGGCTTTCACCACCGGCACTTCCGAGATGGTGGGTGTCGTGCCCGTGTGGTCCTCGCAGACGGGTCACGCAGGCTGGAGGTCCATACCTGCGTGTGATGCTGCTCGCCAGGTGTGGCCGCTTGGAATTCGTTCACGATCCAGGAGTCACTAGTCCTGCTCAGATTCTCCGGCAGGCCTCACCAGCATTTCCGTTAAAAAATAAGTCAGTGATGTAAAAGAAGAAAATTTTAAAAATGTAACGTATTTGCATGCCTATTTATGTTGCTGTGAACAAGCCGGGCTGTAATGGGACAGGCCAAAGGCTCTGAAGTAGAGGGACTAAGGGGGAAATGCTTGCTTCCCCCCTCCTCCCTCGGTACTCCTGAATTTTCTATAAGTGTGTATTGCTTGTGTAATTAGAAGAGATAAAATCCACTGATATTAAAAGCAGTCAATCTGTACCCGAGCCTTCATGTCAAATGACAACTGTGACGATCGAGAGGACTTCTACCGAATACCTGGTGTGGGCCAGATCTGCTCAGCTCTCCCGCCATCCCTGCTCCTCAGAGGACCCCACAGGTGGGAGCTGTCCCCCCTGCACCTGGGAACCAAGGCCCTGAGGCAGCCGGCACTGGGGCACCACGCGGCAGAGTTGGGGGTCGAGCGGGGATGCTTCTGACCCAGAACTGTATTATTTCCAGAACGACACCCTCCCCTTCAAGGTGCACATTGTCCCTAGAAGCAGTGATCTTCGATGAAAACATTTGTATCTTGTTTACATTGAATCTGGCATTATTTCTGTGAACAGAATTTAGTAAACAATATATGTATAAATCATTTTTTTTAACTTTATAATCCTGTTAACCAATGGCCAAAGTAAGTTTCAGCCACAGAATTTTCAGGGCCCAAGGCAAAACAGAAAAGCAGGCCCCCTTGTTGGGGAAGGGTTGGGAAGTTTGAGCCAGGGACAGCAGGGACCCTGGTGACCAGGGACCAGAAGCACATGGATCCGAGTTTCCGGAAAAGGCGCCGTCCCGTGCGCCTTCCAGTCCGGAAAATAAAGTGGAGGCAGCTCAGGAATGGAGACCTGGCGAGGACACCATGGGAACGAGCAGGCACACCTCCCCTCCTGGGAAAGGGCCAGGCCCCCGGGACAAGCTTCCCTCTGCAAGGAGGGACACTTATCGCACCAGCTCATGAAATGTCACCCCTGGCACCCGGAGTCCCGGAGCTGCAGGGGCTTTGCTGGGGCAGGCATGTCGGGCCAGTCCGGGTCTTGGGAGAAAGGAGGTGAGCCGACACCTGAGCTTTCTCCTGTGGAGACACAGTCAGGACCCTGGTCCCACCCCCTCTGGGAGAGCACCCACTGGCGAGGGGACTGTCCCCCAGGCGAGGCCTACTGTGGGCACTGGGGAAGCCGGCCTCTGTGCTTCGGTGTGGGCTATAACTCAGGCAGGTGCCAGAGGTGTGTGCCTCAGCCAGGGGCAGAGCCCGGGGACAGCCAGGTCCCAGTGGGGTGGTTGTTTGTCCCTTAAGAAAAGACAAGCCCCAGAGCTTCTGGGTGGAATTCCCCGTCCCTGGGACGCCTGAGCGGCTGCCCTGGCTCCACCGTCTGTCTTCCTCCGCTCCCCTCTCCCAGCCGCGCTCCCTCTTTGTTGCCAAGCTCAGACGTCGCCGCTGAAACCCAGCCCAGCGCCCGCGAAGCCCGGAAACTTCCAGCTCCGCGACTGTGCGGAAAGTTGGGGTCGCGAGGCCAGGGTGACCACAGCCCTGCCTGCCTGGGCCGGGCGCGGCGGTGACCCGGGGCGCGACCCTTCGTGGCCTGCCCTGGCCGGCCACCCCCGGACAGTCCGCTGGCCGGACGTGAACTTGACTGCGCTGCCACCGCCGGCTGCGGGGACTGGGACGAGGACCTGGTAAGTGGCGCTCGCACTCCCGCCTTTGCGCGGGGGCATCGGCACGTCCGGGGTGCGGAGCTCGGGCCAGGAGGGGGCGCCCCGGGGCGAGCGCGCCGCCTCCTCGGAACAAAGACTTGGGAAGTTCGGGAGGGCGTCCGCCCCACGTTCTCCCTCCCCTGGGCCGCCGGGTCTGGGCGGAGGCCATCAGGGCTCTTAAAGGGGAACGAAGCTCACCCTGGCTTTCTTCTTTCCCCTTGTCCTGTGCGCCCCTCCTTTGGTTGGAGGGAAGGATGGGGCACTGGTGCCAATCGGCTTTCAGGTGGTGACCATCTGAGGCCTTGGGGCATCACACGAGGTCCAAAGCCTGCTAGGGCGAGGGGCCCCCACCTGCCCGGCCAAGCCCTTGCCTGCTGCCAGGGGAGCAGGTCCTGGGGGTTTCCAGCTGCCTGCGTGTCTTCCCTGAAGAAGTCCTGGGTGACCCTCCTGGGCAGGACCCCTGGAGCCCACCACCCCATCACTCCGCCTGGGGCAAGTGTGCCAGGGAAGCCACGCTGCCATGCCACTGCAACTGGAGCTTGGGGACACAACATGGCAGCTGCGAGCAGTGCCTGAGGCGGACACAGTCCAGCACTGGGGGCCCGTCCCTGGAGAGCAGAGACAGGGACACCCCTTTGCCTCTGCCCACAGGCCCAGGCTCAGCCCGCACCCCCAGCTGGTTTCTCTACACTCACCTCCCTCCCTCTGCTGCTGTGAGCGTCCTGGTCCCTCGGGGACACCCCTGGGGTAGGGAAACCACCTAACAAAGGTGGGGGCAGAGCTGGGAAGCTCCCAGAGTGCTTGCTGCCTGGGCCTGGGCCTGGGCCTGGGGGTCTGAGTTGAACTGGATAGTCCCCAAACACAGCGGGGATCGCCTAGCCGGCAGTGGCTGGCTCTTCAACCTTCCAGAGTCCACCCCAACCTCCTCCATGGCCCCTGCACTCAAAACCCTGCTCAGTGAGAGGCCGCAGGGTGGGGGCGGCAGTGCCCACGTGGCAGCGAGAGGGCTTGGGCCAGCCAGGGCCTGGGCAGGTCACCACCTCTGTACCTTGGCCACTGCAGCAGGGACTTCAGACAAGCAGTCTGCTGGGGCCAGGCAGGCCAGGCAGGGAGCGGTGGAGAGTTTGCTGGACAATGGGAAGAGGGAGCACAATCCCTCAAGGGAGCCCACGCGTCAGCTCCTACCAGTTGCTGCCGAGAGCGTGAACATCTCAGGTCCCAGCGCTTCTGACTCTGCAGGGCGGGGAGACCCAGGTGTGTGTGTAGGAGGTCTGACAATGGGAATACCACGAGGCCCAAGGGGGTCGAGCCCAGCCCGTGGCCCCCCAGGACACAACGCCTCCTGCGTATGAGCTGGTTAGTGTCAAAAGAGGGGCAGGTTTCAGAGAGCCCCTGTTCAAGCCCAAGCTTGAGAAGGAAGCCCCGTAGATCTGGGCCCAGGGAGACAGTGGAGTTTGCACCCCCTGTATCCACATCTCTGGGATGCGTTGGCTTCTGCGTCCTGAGTCCTCCAGGTGGCTGGGGCCAGCTTGCCTCTTCCGGGCCAGATCTGCTTACCTAAGCTGATCTGAAGTTAGAATCTCCCCAAATGAGGGGTCCCATTGCTCCATCTGCAGACCCTCTGGGAAGCCCCCGTGCCCACTCCAGCTGTGCCTGGTGCTTGTTTGGGCCAAAGGAAAGGTGAGGTGCAGAAAGCGAACCTGAACTTAACCTTTCTCCGCCTCCCAGGAGGTAGAGTTGCTGCAAGTCACGAAAGCCTGGGCATTGTGCTGCAGGGCCACTGTGCGGGGAGCCAGGCCTGTGCCCTGGCCCTCTCACTGCCTCCTGCCTGCGGGGCGGCCCCAGGACAGTGACATCCCCTCTCTGCGGTCCCAACTGCCTCACTCTGGGCAGATATTGGGCGAACCGTGAGACCTGTGTGAACGCTCAGTGCAGCACTAGCACACAGTGGGCACTCCTTAACGGCTGGCTGCCGCTCTGTCACTGTAGTCGGGGCAAGCCGCGGGCCCTGGCCTCTCTCACCCATCACCTGCGTCTGGGGCGGCTCAGGAATTGCTCCCCCGCGTCTCACGTCGACTTGCAATGGCTTGCCTCTCTCTACTCGTGCGGTTCCTTTCTTATCCTAAAAAGAAGTCACAGAGCCTCTCCCTTTTGCCTGTAGCTCCATGCTGGGCACTGCAGATGGAGAGTTAAATATGACATAGGCCCTTCTATGTGGAGCTGCCAGAAGCCCTGTGACCTTATAATACCAGGATGAGGCTCTTTGAATTAATTTTGCATTCAGAGATGGTGTTTTCTGCACAGTGCTCCTGCTGCTGGGTGTGCAGCCTCTGTTGAATGCCCCCAGAGATGAGCAGCTCACCACCTCTCTGGCAGTGTCGCTGCAGGAGCTGTAGGAGGAAGCTTCCCAGGGATGCCCAATTCTTCACCGGCAGGACCAGATGTGGGACAGGTCCACAGCAGTGGTGTCTGGTTTCACTGGCGAAAACACACACCTGGTGAGAAGATTGTGAAAACGTGATGAGGGGCTGATTTCAGACTCCAGGGAAAGGGCTGCGAGTGATCGAAGCGTGTTTTTACAAACCACCCTCATTTCCCATTTTTGCCGATGGCGCACGTAGCAAGGAGAAGAAGAGAGGGAATCTCTGAGTTGGGGGTAAAACGCACCTAGTACCAAAAGCTGGTGCTGCATTTCGGAAACTGGAAAGAAAGGTCCCGCCGTGCAGAGCCCGGGGGCTCTGGGCCTGGACCCTCTCCTTCATTTGCAGGGCCCAGTGCAAACTAAAACTGTGGGGCTCTTTTGGCTCTGAATCAAAAGTGATCAAGAATTTCAAGACGGTTACAATAGAGTGTTAAACCAAGCTCGGGCACTTCTGAGTGCAGGGCCTTGCTGCGGGCAGGCCCCATGTGGCTGCCAGGTCCCAAAGCCAGCGTGCTGGCCCTGTCCCTCGCACGTGTCCGAGCCGCGTGCCCGGGCATCCCGTGTGGGCAGGTCCTCAGAGGAGGCATGACCATTCTTTTGCAAGGATTGTTTTGTCCCATTACTGATGTTACATGCTAATTTTAGAACATTTTTAAGCCACATAAAAGGAGGAAAAAGCTGTCAGTCACCTGCGTGCGGAACCACCCTCGGAAACAGCCAGTGGGAACCCTTCACCCAGCCTCTATGGAAAGCATAATTTGAAACAAAAGTGAGCATCTTAGCATCTTACTTACTATATGTATCATTTTATCTTCTGCTGGCTCCGCTAAATGGTTTATCACCACTCGTTCTGTAAGTGAGAAGAGACTATTCTACGAGTTGATTTTTAACAACCACTTAATATTCCATTTGGTGGATTTCCTTCCTGGCTCCTTCCCATTGGACTCAGAATGTTTCCAACGACTTCCTGTCCTCCCTGTTAGAAGCAACACTTTGAGGAATGTCTGTGTGCATGTTTCTGCTTATTTCCTAAGGGAAGGGAGGCTGTTCGGGAGACCTTTAGGTTGCATAAGCTTCTTGGATTGGTTCTGACGTCCACCTGGGCCAGGGGCTCAGCCCCCAGCCCCCAGCCCCTCGTGCAGTGGCTTAAAGAATAGCCTGGCATCTATTCTCTTTTTTAAATCCTCACCTAAGGATGTGTCTCCTGATCTTAGAGAGAAGGAAGAGAAACATTAATGTGAAAGAGAAACATTGATCGGCTGTCTCTCCTTCACGCCCTGACTGGAAATCGAACCCATGACCTTTCTGTTCAAGGGGTGATGCTCCAAGCAACTGAGCCACACCGGCCAGGGCTGGCTGACTGTCTTTCCAATTTTAGAAGAAAACCCAAGCCTCCCTGGAGCTGACTTGACTGGGAAGTAGTGAGTCCTCACTGCACACGCCGCTCTGGCCAGCCCTGCCCCACAAAGCCCCATTTATAGGCCAGTGGGCAGAGGCGCTGGTCCCGGGACCTCCCGCCTGTCCTGCTGTGGGAAGGACACGTTCATGATAGCCCCACGTCCCACCACACTATGTGCAGGATTAGGGGGTCCGGCTGCCTCAACTGTCAGGCTGGGGATGGGTGAGATACCCCTTAGCATGGTGCCATTCACAGGGGACACCCCACACCGGTGGCAAGGAAAGTGGGGGGAGGAGAGGGAGAAGGGGTTGAGGCTAGGGTCCCCTGGAGAGAGGAGGGCTCTGAGGGGGATCTAGCCACTACCTGAAGGTTCGTGAGGGCTGCTGACCCCGCCCAGACGGGCTGCGTGGCTAGGGTCCCGAGGTGGCAGGCCAGGCCCAGCCCTGCGGCGTCCTTCAGAGGCCTCTGGGTAGTGTGGGGAGGAGAGGTGGTCTGCCAGTTCGCTCTTGCCGCCTTAACATGGTTCACTGGTATAGTGGCTCCAAAGTGCAAGCTTATGATCACACAGTGGTGGAGGCTGGAAGTCTGAAATATCTCACAGCTAAAATCAAGGTGCTGGCTGACCCCTTCTGGAGACTCCAGGGCAGAATCGTGTTCTGGCTCTTCCCAGCTTCCAGGGGCGCCTGGTTCCCGGGCTCCTGGCCCCTCCCTCCATCCTCAGAGAGGTGTGGCTAGACTCAGCCCAGCTGCAGCTGGGCTGGGGCCGCCAGTGGTGAGGAAGCATTAGATTGAAAGAGATTAGATTAGATTGGGTGTGATTAGATTTGATTGGGTGTGGTTAGATTGCACCCACCTGGGTAATCCAGGAGCCTCTCACCTGGCCAGGTGGGTAACTCCATCCACCTGCCCAGTGAGCTCGGACTGTTGGGAGGAACTTCCTGCCAGAGGCCCATAGCCCCACCCTCTGCTCATCTTAAGGGTAGAGGTTCTGGGAACCCAGGCAAGTTCTCTGCTCAACCAGGAACCGCTCTTTCTCACCTCAACCCCACGGGGTAGACACAGCGGGCACTGTTGCCCCCATTTTACAGGTGGGCAAACTGAGGCCCAGAAAGGCCAGATAACTTGCTCAAGGCCACAGGAAGCAGAGCCTAGCCTTGGTGGTGGCTGGGCCCTAAATCCAGGGCTTCATGGGGCCACTGCCTCCCTCTAGCAATACTGCACTTCCCAGCTCTCACTGGGCCACAACTGTGACTTTTTCCAGAAGAGTCCCCAGAACAGGCCTGGCGATCCCAGGGACAGAGGGCCGTGGGGCAGCCCTCGGCAGGGGCTTGCGTGAGTGTGGAGGGGTCTGGAATCCCCCCCAGAGCACGGCCTCGTGGCAGCTTGCACATTGGGGCTGTGTGAAGGGGAGGTGCAGGGACAGCCAGTCCTGGCTGGAGCGGGGAGTCCCTTTCCCAGCCCCACACAGCATACTTGAGCAGCTTCGAATAAGAAAACCAGGACAAGAGCTTTCTTGGGGTGGCACTGGATACACGAAGGCCGGCGAGGGTGTGTGCCCTGAGGCTGGCCTCAGCAGGGGCAAGGTTCGCGCTCCCTCCAAGCTGCGCCCCTGGAGCCCCCGTGCCCAATCGGGGAGGAGTTAAGCTTCAGTGGGCACCTTGGCACGTTGCGCTGCCCAGAACATCGGCTTTCCACCCCCACCACTTCTCTTCCTTTTCGCCTTTTTCCTTTTTAATTAATCATATGCTGCTGCCCAATTTAAATATGGAAATGCCCAGGCCGGGAGTCATGGTTCCCCATGCGCCCAGCGGCTCTCCAGGCTCCGGAGGTGGGAGCACCATGGCACCCCTCCTCTCTGGTGTGTGTGAAATTATGTGCACAAAGGCGGCTCCTTATCTGAGTGTGTGAACTAAATAAATAAATACGGGCTTTTGTTGGGGCTTCGGCTCCTGCACAGGACTGTTTTGACTAAACCGCCCGTGTTGTCTGTGCCTTTATGGGACTCAGGAGACGGGAGGCAGGGGGAGGCCCTGTGGGCCGGCTGGGCATCTGGGCCTCTCCCTCCCCTGGCACTGCCGCACCCCTCCCCCCCGCCCGGGCTGGGCTCCCAGGCAGCCTGGCATCATGCCAGGCTCGCCGCCGCACTCGGGCAGCAGGGTGGGGCGAGCGGCGGCAGCGCCGAGGACGTGGCCGGGCGCCCTGGGCTCATGCAGCGCCCCGGCCCGGAGGCCGGGGCCCAAAAGGTGAGGGCACCCCCGTGGGTGCAGGGTGGGCGCAGGGTGGGCACTGGGCGGGCAGCAGGTGGTGGGGCGGGTCGGACAGGCCTGCAGGGGGAGAGCGGCTGCACGGAGCGGGCACAAAGCAGGACAGTGCCAGGCCTGGCTGCTACCTCCCGGCTGGCCTCTCTCCTTCCCTCCCTCCCCCTCCCTCTGGACCAGCCAAGGGGAGGCCCAGGGAGCGCGCAAGGGGCCCAGGCAGGAACGCAGACACGGAGCTGTGGCCGTGGGCGGAGGAAGGCCCAGCGAGGCGGGGCCCAGGGCTGTCAAGGAGAAAAACATCCCAAGGCCTGCAAATTGCTGCTCTCAGCTTTTTTTTTTTTTAACTCCTCCTGCTTGGGAGGAAAAAAAAAGCAGTGCTTCCTCTAGAGGCGGATGTAAAAGGGATGCAGAATTTTAACCATCTCCTGCACCGAGCTTTTCCCCGGCAGTGTCTGGGCCCGGGGCCTGGCGAGGTGGCATTGTGAGAGGGGACTGACCAGAGCTCCTGGGGCCCATTTCTGGGACGTGCTGGGCAGCCAAGCCTCCCTGGCAGCCCTGGCCAGACTCTGGGCCCAGTGCAGGGGTGCGAGGACTGGAGGTCGGGGTTCCCCGGGGCCTGCACAGAGCTGGCACCTGCTGGGCCACTAGGCACTGTAACATCGCCTCTCACACCATTGTCACGGTGCTTGGCGGGCTTGTCTTTTGGTGTTGAGTGTGGTGACTTGGCCTCTGATTGGGGACCCCAGCTGTGCTTATGGGGCTCTGGTTCTCGAAGCTTGGAGCCCTCAGCCACGCTGGGATCCTGCGCCTCTCTTGTGACGGATTTCGGTGTTTGAAAAACAATACGGGAAGTTTTTTTGGCATCTGGTGGAGGCTTCACACACGGCATGTTCAGGGCAGGACTTAAGGAATGCATTCTAGGGGGGGAGGGGCGTCTGGTCAGTGGAGGAGGGGCAGGTGCCTCCCAAAGGCAGAGGAGGGGCTGCATGCCTCCGGGGTCAGGATGCAGAGCAGGCAGCCGAGCGGGTGCTGGGCGGGACCATCCAGTGAGGCACCGGGGCCAAGGGCTGGTGAATATGTTTTAATTTTAGTGTCTCTTAAAATCAGAATAAAAAACAGCTATAATCATAATGAACACAGAGTGATGAATTCAGCCCGGATTGTATTCCCCCGTACACCAGTGAGGCCAGAGGCATTTCCAACATTTCTGGTGGGAGCGGTGACAACAGCAGATGTTTTCTGGCAACAAAGGCTGTGATGAGGCCTCGGCCGGGCCGCTCTGTCCCAGACCTGGCTCCAGGGGTCCTCTGGGGGCCACCCGGGGAGAATGTGGCTTCTCTGAAGGCCACCCAGGACAGGCCGACACAGGACTCTCACCTCTGTGAGTTCCGTGCACACATGTGCTTTCCAAAGGGCTCCCAGACACGTGGGTGTGCAAGGCTCAATTGCCACGACGATGCTGAGGTTGCGTATGGCTGTGAGAGCCTGGTGTTCCTGGCCCTCGGGTGTGGGTTGTCACCAGGCAGGCTATGTGGTGGCCTCTTCCAGGCACCTTCTCCTGGGTAGAAAGCGGGCTAAGGGGCCCTTTCACAGCCTCCCCTACCCACAGTCCGACGCAGATCTGTGCAGTACAAACATGCCACAAGCCACGCACGCAGCCGCCTCTGCAGTTTTTCAAAAGATTTTATTTCTTTTTAGAGAGAGGGGAAGGGAGGGAGAAAGAGTGAAACGTCGACGCGGCAGAGAAACATGGACCCATGGCCTCTTGTACGCACCCCAACCCGGGACCCAGCCCCGCAACCCAGGCACGTGCCCCGACCAGGAGTCGAACTGGCGACCTTTCTTTCGCTTCAGGTGTGATGCCCGACGCACCTGGGCCACACGGGTCAGGGCCGGCATCTGCAATTTAACATGTGCCAGCAGCCATGGTTTTTAAAAAGTGAAAATAGGTGACATTCACTGCCATAATACCATTTATTTAATCTGATATATATATATATTTCAGTATGTAATTAATACAAAGTTATTGATGAGATATTTTACATTTTTTCATGCTGTCTTTGAAATCCAGAGTGTGTTTTAGACAGACACCTCGGTTGCTCGCACACGCCGCATTTCAAAGGCTCAGTGGCCTCGTGTGGCTCATGGAGAGAGACTAGTATGCGGGGCAGCGTCGGCTCAGCGGTCCCCACGGCCCCCCAGGTTTGGGAGACTGCTTTTTCTGCTGCTTTTTCACTGGATGCTTCCCTCCCCCCATCTGGCCAGGAGGGACCCCCACACACACCCCCGCAGCCCTCCCCGGGAGCTGCAAGAATGGGTGTTGAGGCTGCAAGTTTCCAGGGCGAGGGGCGGCTGCTGCACAGGCCTCTCCACCGTGCTCCCAGACACCAGGGGGACGGGTACAAAGGGCTGGCTCCAGGGTACAATAGCGGGGCGGTTAGTCACAGTGCTGGGCAGCGGGCAGGCAGACAGAGCTCCCTGTGTGTGCGCCCGGCCGGCCGGCTTGGGCCCTGCAGCCCCACTTCCCCTGCCGGCTTCCCACCCCTGCCCCGCTGTTGGTCTGGGCCCCTCCCCACTGGCCGATTAACCCCCTGCTGCCCACTACCTACCTGGCACCCCCGCCAGGCTCTGGTTTCCATCAGCCAAGCTGGCAAGAGGTGGACTCCTTGAAGGAGCCGGGATGGTGCCTGCAAGGTTTCTTCCCTCGCTCCTCTTGGGAAACAGGCGTTTGCCCTGGGTCGTCACCAGGGCTGTTTTTATGGCTTGAGGAAGGGCTTTTGGATGAGCCGAGAGCCGAGCCGAGTCCGCCGGGCTCCCCGCGCAAAGGTCTCGTCGGTGTTTGAGAGCATTCACCATACGAGGGCTGTGCATTTCTGGAAACAATGAGGAGTCCAAACTGTGAAAACTAAGGAGGGGCCCCGAGCCGGTGCCCGCACCGCCTGTTTTAAAGCGAACAGACTGATATAAATATTTTAATCCTGTGCCTAGATAGACGGAGAAGATAAAATAAATTAGTCATGTCCCAGCCCCGTCTGGGGACACTTTGAAAGCAGGGCTCCTGTCGGCTTTTGCTCGCTAGCAGTTACGATTAAAACCTCCCCTCCTGGGTTGCAATCCAGAGGCGGAATTAGCTGTTTGCTGTGTTCTGACAGTTAAATTATTAACACGTGGAGAAGGTAACTGCCCCCCAAAAGGCATAAAACACAGCTAACCGACTCCTTAACTTGAGAATTATCTGTGCAGAGATTCGGCGCTGCGGCCTCTCCGTGCTGCAGCGGAGTGGCGTGTGTGTTTTTCAGGAGGCGGGGGGCCTGCCGTGCCCTGTGTGAGAAGGGCGAGTAAAGAGAGGGTCTTTTAAAAAAGTGCCCACCGATTTACGGCATAAGACCTCCAAGGCCCAGACATTTTTCTCAGAGGGAATACATGTCTCCGATTTATTTGTCTTACCTGTTGATTACATTTTAGAATTATTGAGTTTCTCGTTTACTCCCTGTCTAAAACCGAGGCCGTCTTGAGAATCTAAACAGCCGAGGTCTGTCTGCTGCCTGGGCCCCGCGCCTCCCTGTTCCGAATCCTCGGCTGCGAGCCGGGGGCCCGTCCCCCCCGGCTCTTGGCGGAGCACGGGCTGCGTGCAGCGTCCCACGGCCGTCTGCAGACGGCGAGTGATGGGAGACATATGCTCAGCTCCCATCGTTTTGTTCCGATTTATTTTAAACCAGTTAAGATGATTTCAGCACAAAGAGTGGTGTATCGTGCTCGCATTCTGAGAGCCCTTGCATTTTCAAGCTGGAGGACAAATTTCTTTTTCCCCCCTCAAAACCCAAATTTAGAAATTGCCTTTTACAGTAGGAAACTGCCGGCTGGCTTGCCTTTTCACTCTCTTTTAAAGACAGAGACTTCAGATCAAACGCATTTGATTTGTAGATTTGTTCCCATCTGTTGTTATCAAGGGGCTGTAAATGGCCCACTGTAAAAAAATAAATAAATAAATGAGATAAGGAAAGGCACGTTCCCGCCCCGGCAGATGCCTTCTCCCCGGGACTTCAGCCGAGAGGTTCTGCAGGCCTGTGCACGAGCCGCCGTCCTCGGCGCACTGGTTCCCTCCCAGGAAGACTGTGGCATTTGGCTCTAATGTCATCCTGTGGAAAAGACAGGCCCTGCCTGGCTGTGGTGACGGCCCCCATCAGCCCGGCGGCTTCCCAGGGCCCCCCGGCCCCCCGAACTCAGGAGCACCCCTCTCAAGGGATACCTGGACCCTGTGCAAATAGCACTGTTTCAAAGCAAACCCAACAAAATCTTCACTCGTTGCCATTCCACCCTGGATGCAGGCACCCCCTCCGGGAATGGGAAAAATGTTTTTGGAATGCCAGGAAATACGCTCGCTCCCTGGGGGAAATGTCTCCCCTGCAGGAGGGTGGGGTGCCTGGACCGGAGGGCCAGACGCGGCTGTGGGGACGCTGCAGACGCAAAGCCTCCGCGACCCAGGGCCCTGGCATCCACAGGAGAAGACCCCGTGCCTGTCCCGGCCCCACACCGAGGGCTGTGGGGGGACCGAGAGCGGCAGCCAGAATGCGCCTGGCCGGGCCGCCCTGTTTCATTTTCTGTTTGAGAGTGTTTTTCTGAAGGGTGAAGTGCCAGACGCACGGGAACTACCATCACCGTCTTTACCACTTTCCCCGCAATATGTGACTATAACTATTCATGTAAACTCATGAACAGTAATTCATTTTATTCTTATAATGAATTAGATAGATTTGACGTGCAAGAAAGAGAGTTGCATCACCAGTAGGATCGTTTTCTAATTATCAGAGCAATAGAAACTCGTTGTAGAAAATTTGGAAAATGCAGGAAAATGCATGTGAGGGAAAAATTGTTCCTCCTCCTCCCAGTGAAGCTGCAGCCGCATGTGCACATGTGGCCGTTCCTCCCGTCCCTGCCGATCTTTTCGGATGACTCTGTGATGCCCGTGGCCGGGTCCCCTGCTCCTCACTGGCCCATGGACCACTTCCTTCAGGCAGGCAGGCACAGACGCTGGTGTGTGTGGGGAAGCCCTCGGGCTGGGGGCATCAGACAGACTGCCAGCACGGGCCCATGGCGGAGCCCGGCCTGCAGGCTGATCAGGGAGTGGGGAGAAGGGCGTGCGCAGCAGGGCCCAAGCGTGGAGACGGAGAAGGGCCCGCCAGACCTTCTCCGCACAGGAGGGGCAGGGAGGTGTGGGGACAGCAGGGCTGCTGCAGCCCAGCAAGAAGTGAGTCTGAGGTCGGACGTCTCAGCAAAGAGGACGGCTCGGACCGAATCAAAGGTGCCACTTCCCGGCCGGGCAAAGTTTCATCCAACTGTTGAGATAATGTTTCCGAGGTGTTCCACCTTCTGGTCCTGACCTAAAGCCACTAAGCTGTCGAGGCTGGTGCCAAGTGACTTGGAGGCAGAGGTTGGCCCTCACAACCCCCAAAGGCCGTGTCGAAATCAGGTGGGCACATGCCTCAGTGGGTTCCGCAAATCTGTCAGGCAGAGGTTCCCTATCCCGAGGCCTCTGGCAGGGAAGGAGCTGACTTCCAGGTTGCCTTCTGGAGCACATGTGAGCCAAGGGGGATTCTAGAATTTCTGAGCTCATGTCTGACGGGAGAAGGGACATCTGCGGGGGTCCGCTGGAACTCCCTTAGAATATACAGTGGCGTCAACACCCTCAATGACAGACGTCCCTGCAGACAAGGCTCTCGGGCAAGGCCACTGGCTGCCGTGCTTGTCGCAGCATAGAAATAGCTCCCAGAAAAGGAATCTGGAATGACAGGGAACCCTGCGGTAATGTTCACGTAACGAAATAATGGAATATTGTGCCGCTGTGCAAACGCTGTTGACAAAGCATTTGTAACGACAAGGGGATATGTTTCAGGAACAGGAGATGCACATGCAAATTATGTGATTGCGTGCCTGCATGGACCGTCGCGAAGGAAATAGGAAAAGAACGTTATTTCTGGATAATGGCATATAGGTGAATATTTCTCTTTCCATGCTTTCATACTCGCATTATTTATATTGTACACTGACTACTTAAATGGTCTGTCTCTTAAATTTCTATCTTTACATTTTACTCCTAAATTACTTACACTTTAGACTTAGCTGTGCCTTCTCTATCCTCTTTAAAGGCTTGTGAGTAGAAATATAGGTAAATGGCATATGTTGCCTCAGTGGATGTGGGTAGATGGCACGTAGCAGAAATATTTGTTAGGCCGACAAGTATGTATAGTGAGTAAATATTATTCATTCTTTTATAAAAGACTTGCACATCGGTAGCTTATGAATAAACACTACATGGGTTCCCTACCCAAACATGCATACTTGCACAATCCTGGCAGAAAAATCTCAAGATTTATTGTGAACCTAAGGAGAAACATTTTTTTGTCCTCTAAACAGCAGCCTTGAGAAAGAGAAAGTCATTCACCTTAGGTGCTGGGTCGGACCTCCATCCTCCCCTGATTAGACCCTGTGCTGGAATCGCCAGTTTGTGCTTTCTGCATCGGCTGCTTTGTGCTTAAGGGCAATTTAAAAGATTCTGCAAGTTTCTATTGGAGAAGTACGTAGATCTCGAATTCGTAATGCCAGATGATAAACTGTAGTCTTTGGGTGGAAATCTGAGTAGCTTATTGATATGCATCGTTTGCTGTCTTGAGAGAGAGAGACAGACAGAGAGAAAGAGAAAAAGAGAAAGAAAGAAAGAAAAAGAGAAAGAAAAAGAAACAAATTTTCTCCCAGCAGCATGTCTCGGTACCTCTGCACACAACGTATTATTCTGCACCGTTAGGCCTCCCGCTGATTCCCAGGGGCGCGGGGCTTGTGTCAAGTAAAAGGCGGGAATTTTCTTTTTTCACCATTATGCTAGAGGGTTTGGGAATATGGAAAAAATCTGTCTGTGTTTTCACGTAAAATATTTTAGCTTTCAAGCAAGTGGCATTTGCTTCCCTGTGAAATGCGTTCCCAGGGCCGGCAGGATCGGGAAGGGTACAGTCTTGCGAACAGGAGGAGTCGGGAAGCACCAGCGCGTCCCCGTTGGCTTTCGCGGCCGGCAGCGGCGCGAGGCGCTTGGAGTAGCCGGGCTCGCCGCCACGCGGCGCAGGTGAGCCGGCTGGGGCCCTCGGCTTCCCGGCCCCCCTGAGGCACAAGGTCCGCCCGGCAGGCCGGGCCGCCCGGGAGGCCCAGCTGGGAGGTCCGGAGGCCTCCGGGGCGCGACCCTCTAATCCGCTTTAGTCACTATATTGTGCGCTTCGCTCGGCAAAGTAAACAGTGCAGCGAACAAAGCGGCGGCCGCCGGCCCGCGACTCCCTGACCCAGGGTCGTGCCCTTTGTTCGCCCTCAATGGGGCCGCCCGCCTGCGGCTAATTGGGGCGCGTGCCGCCCGCCACCTAGGACCTGGACCCAGGCGGGGCCTGGAACCTGGGCTCGAACGCGGACGCGGAGGCGGACTCGGACTCCGATGCGGACTCGGACGCGGGCGCGGGCGCGGACGCGGGCCCGGACGCGGCCCGGGACACGGACCGCGGCTCCACTCGGGACATGGACGTGGACTCGGACGTGGACGCAGTGTTGGACTCGGTCCGCCGCCGCGAACACGTATCCCACGCGTGGGCCGTGGCTCACTGCGGCTCGCGTTGCTGCCGCGGACCCGGGCGCGGACCCGGGCACGGACCCGGGCACGGACCTGGCCACGGACACGGACACGGGTCGTGGCTCGGGGCGCGGCTCTGCCCCGGATACGGACACGGACTTGGAGTAGACGTGGACTTGGCTTTGGACCGGGACACGGACGCAGGCGCGGCCCCGAGCGCGGCCCGCGGCTGATCGCTGAGATGCCGCGGCCGCCGCCACTGCCGCGGACTCGGCGGGAGACCGCACTGGTACTCGGCCGCCGCTCCACCCCGGACTCGGGGTCCGACCCTGACCACGGCTCACACCAGGCCACGGACACGAGCCCGGTCACGGGCTCCAACCCCGGTCCACGCTCACAGCTCCAGATTTGGACATGTCGTCAGATCCCAGGAGTGGGGCTCGGAGCGCGGCCGATCGGATGCGTGCCGCCGCCGCTGCCGCGCACCCGGGCACGCGCTCGGGTCCCGAGCCTGGGCCGCGCTTGGACTCGGGCTCTGAAACAGACCATGGCTCAGACCTGGGTTCAACCCCGAACCAAGACCCAGATGTGGGCACATCCCGATCCCGGACCGCGGCTCGGCTCAGGGTTCGGACTCGGATGCGGACTCCCGGCTCGCACCACGATCTCTGCCTGATGCGCCCGGGCCGCAGCCCCCAGACCGCGGCTCTCTCGGGGCCCAACCAGCCACCCTGCAGGCGGGACACTGGACATGGACTGGGACCCGGGCCTCCTGCCCCAGACCGCGGGTCCGCCCGAGCATAGGCTCGGGCTCTGAGTCCGAAACGGCCCGCAGCTCGGACCCCGGCACTTCCTCGGACTCTCACCGGGCTTCCTACCTCGTATCCGGGCTCTGCCCGAACGCGGACTCGGAACCCAAGCCTGGACCGTGGCCTCGGTCTCCGACTCCGAAACGGACCACAGCTCGGACCCCAGTTCCACCCCGGACTCGGGCTCAGACCCTGACTCGATCGCAGACGCATCCCGAGCCTGGACCCCGGCGCAGCTCCGGGTTCGGACTGGGACGCGCCCCCGGCTCGCGCTGCGATCTCTGCCTGACGCTCCCCGGCTGCAGCTCCCAGACTGTGCTTCTCTGGGGCCCCAACCAGCCGCCCTGCAGACGGGACCCTGGACACGGGCTGGGGCCCGGGCCTCCTGCCCTGGACCGCGGGTCTCCCCGAACACGAACTCAGACTGCGAGTCTGAAACGTCCCGCAGCTCGGACCCCGGCTCTTCCTCGGACTCAAACCGGGCCTCTTACCCCGAACCACGGCTGCGCCCGGGACACGGATTTGGACCCGGACTCGGACACGGACCTGGACCCCAAGCTCAGACCGTGGCTAGACCCTGGCCTGGATGCGGACTCAGAGCCCGACCCTGGACGCGGGCTCGCTCTGGACTGAGTGGATTTTGAGCCCCCGCCTGGCTCTGCTGCAGACCCGGCCCAGGCCCACGTGGGCCCGGCCACGCACTCGCACTTTGAAGCCCACCGCGTGCAGACCCCAGACCTGACACCCACCAGACCGCCCTGTTTCTCGCCTCCGCCTCGGCTCGGCTCGGCGGACCCGCTCCGGCCCTGCGCGGCGAGCCCGGCGCAGTCTGCAGCAGGCGCGCGCAGGCCTCCCAACTCCGCGGCTGGGGCAGCCGCATCGTGTCTCCGCCGCCAGCGGAGGTGCAGACAGGAGAGGCTTACTGTGCCCCGTTTTTCTTTCTCTGCTTTTCACTTCTGCTGGGAATCCTGCAAATGGCAAGGGAGAGCAGAACCCAGAGCCCCCTGTGAGGGGAACCTGGAGCACTCCACGCTTCTGGGGTGCGCTTTCCTTCTCAGGCTTGTCTTTACCCAGAGCACAATCTTTCCAGCATCGAGGGTGGTTCAAGGTGCTGCTGGACACCCAGGTGTGACCAGGGCAGTCCACACGAAATTCAGGCTGTGTCCTCTGCCCCTTGTCTCTTCCTCACACACTAGACAAGGTTATAATTTTTACCCCAAGAAGCTTTGGAGACTTAGTATCATGTAACTTATTTTAAAGGTTTTTGTCGGGGTTTTTTTAAAACCCACTTTCTCTTGTGATTATGTTCAAAAAGGAAAAGAAAAGAGCAGAAGGACGGAGTGGCTTCTCGTCCTCGGCCAAGCCTGGCAATACGAAATACCTCTGGTCTGCTCCTCACTTATTTCGTTATTTCATAGTTTTGTTCACCTGGCTTTGCCAGGGAGACTTTTAATTTTTATTTATGTTTTGATGTTTTGATTTTAGAGAGAGACACATCAGTTCGTTGTTCCACTTAATCCTTGTATGTGCCCTGACCAGGGAATCAAACCTGCAACCTTGGCATATCAGAGCGGTGCTTTAACCAACTGAGCTACCTGGCCAGAGCCTGCCAGGGAGACTTTTTAAAATGTGAAGTTCATTTCGGTGCTTTGTGGGGTGGAACATTCTGCTGTGGAATTTGGCCTGGGGAAGACTTGGTATTCTAGGGGGGTGGGGCTGCGCCTTGCTGTAATGAGGACAGCACTGGGGTCCTGCCAGTAGCGTGGGGGGAGCCAGATGCTTGGCGGGTTTCTAGGTTGCTGTGCAGACTTCTGCTGGAGAGGAAAGCCCCATGGAGCCTTGCTCTTACTGTCCACCCCAGAACTGTTTCCCAAATCACCTAGCTCCATCTCCCTTTGTCCCCGTCTTCAGCAGCCACGGCGCTCGCTCGCCCTCCCCCTCCGTGGAGGATTCATAACTTAATCTGATGGCACGTCTTTCCCCCTGCAGAATGCTGATGTCCAGGCCTGGCACCCTGGCCACCCCTCCAGGAGAGAAGCCCCACAGTGAGCCTCTCCCCGGGGGCCCGTCATCAGGTGTCCTTGCTGATAGCTGACTAGCATTTTTGCAGGCCCTTCTGCTGACCTGCCTGGCCTTTCCTATTGAGACCACAGACAGGAGCCTGCTGGGTTCCCAGAGGGCCACAAGCAGGGGGCAAACTCGGGTGGGGCTGCTTGGCCAGGGTGCGCCCAGTCAGTCGCAGGGTGCCAACACCCAGCAGAAAGGGCGGCACGCGGAGTGGGCTGTGACTCCTCAGTGCAGTTGAGGCGGCTTTGTGAGGAGGATTCTGGCAGGCCCAGCGGGGAGCCTGGGCCTGTGATTTCACACCGGAGGTCCATTCTTCCGAGCCCAACGTGTGGGAGTGACCAGGATGCACCTGGCAGGGGGGGTGCACGCCTCGGATGACTGAAGCCGGCTGTAGGGGAGCGGTGGGGGAGGGGGGTCACACAAGCCGGCCAGCTTTAGGCCCTTCTGGGACCCAGATCTCAATGAGGCTCTGTTTTTCCTGGGAACTGTTCTTACCTATAAAATAAGCCTAAGTGTGTAGGAGTGAGAGGAGGGGGGATGGTGATGTTTTTCTTTTTAAAAAAGGCAAAATTAAAAAAAAATAACCAAGCGGCATGTGAGCACGCTGTCCGTGGCTGGAGGCCCCTGGCCTGCGCAGTGTCAGCCAAGCCCCTGCCGCATCCTCACGGGCCCTGCTGCCCTGGTCTTTCGGGCAGCCTGACGGTTCTTGTTCTGTCTTCCTCTTGGTTGTGAGTGTCACGTGAGGCGGGTGAGCAGCACTAGATGCTGACACCTGAGGTGCTGGCCTCACCGCCTAAGAAGAACTCTCCTCGGTGAGGTGGGTTTATGACAAAAATGTTAGCCACTCAACCTGGTACCTGGTATTTACCGAACACGTGAGGCGTTTCTGCTGACTTGAACTGTGTCGAAACCGTCTGCAGTGGCCCCAGGAGGGTGTGGGCAAGATAAAGAACATCCCGGTCCTGTCCGGCCTTGGAGCTGGACAACAAGATAACCCCCAACTTGGGGGACTGGATTTGATGGTTTGGAGAACCCTCCCCTCCTGGCACGCACACCCCTGGAGCGCCCAGGCCGACGGCCTGGTCTGTCTGCTGCAGGCCCCGCCTGCTCGGGCCAGGGTCTGCGGGGCTCAAGCCACGGCTCCGTCCCCACTGTTTGTTCTTCCCTCCCGAGGGGTCCAGGGCTGCTAGGGGGAGAGGCCCCAGCCCACCCCACCAAACCCGGCCTCACTCCCCAACACCGGCCTCGCCGCTTTTGTCCTCGTGGCAGTGCCTGAGGTCAGCTTGGCTGGCCGCTCGGCAAACACAGTCCTGTCTCGCAGGGTGAGGTCTGCACTCAGGTTAGCCCTTGTTATCGGTGGCAGGCAAAGTTTTCATTGGCTTTGGGTGTTTGCATGTCGCAATGAAAAAGGGGTGACCTGCCCTGGTTGTTGCGTCTCAGTTGTTTGGAACGATGTCCCGTCGACCAAAGGGTCTTGGGTTCAATTCCCGGTCAGGGCACATACCAAGGCTGTGGGTTCGATCTCTGGTTGGGGCGCAAACAAGAACACAACCAATCAGTGTTTCTCTCACATTGATTTCTCTCTCTCTCTCTCTCTCCCTCCCTCCCTCCCTCTTTCTCTCTGAGAACAATGAAAAGAGTCCTCAGTTTAGGATTAAAAAAATAAATAAGGGAGTGACACAGAGAGAGCACAGGTAGGGCCTCCCTTTCAACCATGTTGGGGAGCCCCCAGGACCTCAAGTCAGTCTCACACCCGAAAGGCAGCAAAACTTTTATTTCCACACACACACACACGCACAGGCACACCCTACCTACACATGCATACATGTTTGAGGGCACGCACGTGCGCACACACATATTTCAGGGTGTTTTCCTCGTGCTGCTAACATTTAATGTTCTAATATTAAAGTTTGAGGCACCAACAGGCTGTCTTAAAAGGCTCATTCAGCCGGTCTGCCTTGGGGCTGTTTTATTTATGTCTTCTTGTCACGCACGTCAAAGAACTCTGTGTTTCTGGCAGACTGTGTTCGGGCGGTTGAGTGTTTTGGTTTTTGGCTACAGCTGGTTAATTTTTCCAAATCTGTAGATCCAGGTGTGCGTTGAGAAGCTTTTTCCCAGCACGAGAAGTTTCCCAGTGAGGCTTGGAGTCCTAGAAATTTCCGGCGTCCTGCGTGTGAGAGACTGCCAGGTTCAGGGGAGCGGGGGAGCGGGGGAGCAAGGCGGCGGCGGCGCCCGCGTCCGCGGCCCCCTCTTAGACAAGGATGCTGGGAGGGCCCGCTCTGGAAGCAGGATTTGTAGAATACAGGGTTGAAAAGTTTTGCAGTTTTAGCAAAAGCACGGCCCTTGCTGATAGCTAAAAATCCCTGCTTGTGAACATTGTCAAAAAGCAAGCCCAGGAGTGAGAATGCCCGTCCACCTCTCTTCCTTTGAAACACGGCCTGGAAATTCACGTTCCTCGTGTACAAATTATGTAGACTTTTATTTTCAAAATGAATGTCACCCCTTGTTGGATTGTTTACATGACCACCATCTTTTGGTTAAGACGAAACAACACAAAACTTCAAGTTCTTATAAAATCCAGAATTACAGCACAAGTGGCTTTACGAATAGCAAGAAACAAAACAGAACGAAAGTATTTCTTTCTTTCTTTTCGTAGCGTGTTTCTTTGTAGCCATTGAATATTACCTCGTCTTGCAGTCATAAATTTAGTTAAGACGTTTCTTTACTTTTTCTAGAAAGGGCACATGTGAAAAATCTGACCTGAACTCCGCCTTCCACTACAGAGCGAAAGCCGTGGGGTTCAGACCAAGTCAGGAAAACGAAACTGTCGCTCCACAGAAAGCAAATTACTTACCTGTGTTGTGTGCAATCGCATTAGATTTAAAAAAAATAAAATGAGAGTATTTTAATAAAGAAGACCAGTGTGGTCAAATTTCAAACAACTTGTGACTGACGCCCCCCTCCACCCCCCCATTCTGTCCGTGCCTGTTCTGAAGGCAGCTTGGGCTTTGTTGCGATCATTTTAAAGAAGCGATTTGTGAAGCCTTGATTTTTTTTTTTTAAAGTTCTTGCTGTCTCTTGCAATTTGACAATGAACTGTTTGAGTTCTAAAGCAGGGTTTATTTTCTTCCTCCACACCTCCCCCCCTTATTCTGGAGGGCTTCTAATTTACCCCGTTCCCTGAAGGGCTGTATGGCTAAGAAATGATACTAAAGTTCTCATTTTGTGTATGGGGAAGAAAAAAATTTCAACAGACTTTCACAAGCATTTCAGCATTATTTAAAAATTTCTAAAATAAACATTTGACAGTTTTTAAAGTTTAAAATTGCTTTAAATTTTTAATAGCTAAATTCTCCTTGGATGTGATTTAAAAAGCAGATGTGATCATTAAAATAATGACTATTCCAGGCCCCTATAAAGGATTAATACGATCTAAAAATACTTCAAATGCGCCGAGGCTCTGCGACCGTGGAGGGGGACATTCCTGGGACGTTTGGAGAGTGAGGTTCTTCCCAAGTGTTCTGCTGCCCTTTCGCTTCGGTGGGACCCGGCGCCTTCTCCCACCAGAAGCTGTCACACTCCACACTCTAATGTATCTTTAATTGCTCATAAAAGTTTACTGTAAGCGGTACAATAAATTCTTCAGAAAAATGTTCATTTTCCCAATTTATGTGACTCCATTTCAGAAACTGGGGAACTGAGAGACTAAAATAAATTCAGCACCCACTTCTCTTTGAAAGGTAATTGAGTTTTAAAAAATTTATCTGACATTGTGTTTTCTCTCCTGCCTGATACGAAGTCAGGGACCCAGCTCTGGAGTCTGAGATTCGGAAGCGTGTGCACCTGGGGTATTGGCCCTTCATCCTTAATTCATATTTTCTGGTTTGTGTTGTTACTACTTTGGAATGCAAATATCAATGGCGATTCCTGGTCGGCAAGGGAAATTTTTCACACCGACATGTATGCATCCTATACAGTGTGTTCACACACTTATATATGTATATGAAGAATGCACATTTTTTGAGACTCCTAGTTTTATGTTCTTTTATTTGAAAAATAATACTTAACGTCTTAGGAATGCGTTGAGGGTGGTTAGACTTTTTCAGGTACCTACGCAGCTGACACCTCACGGAGAGTCGATGTGTGGACTTCCCAGGTGTGTGATACACGGTGCAGCAGCTGCTGTCGGAAGGCTTCTGAACAGATGGGGGGTGTAGCGTGGGTGTGGAGCGGCCGCGGTCGCTCAGGAGCCCAGGGAAGGTGCCGCTGATCACTGTCAGCCGCAGGCGCCCCGGGGTCTGTTCTTTATATTTTTTAAAAAGGAAAGGAGACCCAGAAGTGGTCTGCTGCGTGCTTGGTTTTATTGGGGGTGGGGTGGGGGCTGCTGGTGCCGGGTCCTGCCCCATGCTTTATCCCTCAGACACGCTCATCCCACGGCCAGAGTTTCCTTTCTGCCGCTGGTTGTCACGCCACGATTGACGTAAAACTGAGGGAACTGTAAAGCACAAGATTTTGGAAATTGCTTCATTGTGCTTGGAAGGGAAGAAGCCTTCCCGTGGGCGTGCGCTCACGCCTCTGCACTCAGCCCGGGACCCTGGAAACGGCTTTACTCTGTTCACTGTTTTACTTCCAAACTAGCAGGCTTCCCTCGCCACTTCCTCAACTATCTCCACGAGGGAAAAAAAAAATGCTTACCCAAGGTAAATCGGCGCTGACAGGCCCATGCGTAAATAATTGAGAGTAAAAATGAAGCCTTCGTAAAGTAGGACAAGTTATTACAAAATCGGCCTATCAGAATGGAACCGCAGGCCTGCGAAGAAGCACTCTGAGACAAAGGCGAAAGAGCAAAATTCCTGAGCCTGGTTTGCCTTTGCACACAGGACCGGAGGCTGCTTAGCCGCTGGCTGCTCAAAAAAAAAAAAAAAAACAACACACGGGGTCACGGAAGAAGTGGCCGCTGCAAACCCCCAGTCTCGAGTTTCTTGGGCCAGCTTTAAACTAAGCATTATTCTGGGGGTGTGCAGGTTACGGGGTCCAAACCCAAGAGAAAAATGTAGGTTTCACTCACACTCGTCCTCCTGCTTGAATTAGATTAAATGCATCTGCTTACCAAACCCACGAATGCCACAGACAGAACATTTTAAACTGCTAAACGGCCCCACGTTGGGAAAAGGGAAGCCAGACTGCAGCGCCCCAGCCTCCTGAGGCGGGACACTCGGGCCGGCGGCGGCGGCAGAGCAGGAAGTCGCCGGCTGCATTCCCTCCCATTAGGCAGATCTTGGGAGAAATCAGGAAAAAATAACTGTATGAGGCTGATACTATAAACATCCTGGTACGGCCGAGAGCCTTCGTGTGACTGATTTCTCAACTCTGACCTCGGGCTCCATGTGGCCCCAGGCAGACCCCTCCTCCTCCGGGAAATGTGTCCACCAGAACGAACGCTGGACAACAGGGCGAATATTCTAGTTCTCCTTTCTGAGCATCTGAACGCACTATTTTACAACGTTTACTTTGAACAGCAGAACACGCTAGCGACTCAGGAAAAGACTTTTAAAAAACCAATCTGAGTAACACCCAATGGCATTCCCTGAACGCTGTTATTTTCCTTGAACAAAGCAGAATTTGATTTTTGAATTTGCAACCAAATTATATCTAAATCCCTGCCAAGTAAGAAGGGATTTTTTTTTTTACAAAGAGTGTGTTCTCAAATATTGCTCTGACTCACCCAATTTCTTGTTTTATCAAATAAAAATTGGGAAGGAAAAAGGCATTAAATTAACTTATGCCTGTGTAAGAGCAAAAAAAAAAAAAATCAGCTAATAGGAAGGTTAGGAAGCAGTGTGATTATACCATGATTTCAGGTGAAAATTACAACGCTCATACCGTGGTATCTAGGCTTTGCCTTCAGTAATGATACAGTTGTCAGATTTGTGTTTGTACCAATGGAACAAAAGTTGTAAGTGGCATAATGGAAGATAATCTGTCTCCTTTTTTTTTGGTGGCTTTTTAAATTCAATGTTTTAATCCACCCATTTAATCACAAAACATATATCATATTAGTTATAATATTTCTTGTGTTTAGGAGAGTGATTATAAGTGGATTACAGTGTGGCTGTCGGACGCAGTGTGCGTGCGTGCGTGTGTGTGCACATCTCGGAGGTACGCAGTGTTTCCAGGCTCTGCCTTTGGGAGCAGTTTTAGGTGAAAATGGCAACCATATATTTATTTGCAAAATACCCACTCAGTCCTAACCCAGCTTGCTCATTATTTTGGAAAAACAAGGTTCGGTACTGAGAGGGCCCGTACCTACGATGTTTACATCTCTGCACTCAGCCCAGCCTTTAAAGCACTTTGTTGCTTTGCAGACCCCAGAGTCACTAAACCACAAAGTGCCTTTAATCTGTTCTTTCAAGTAGTTGAACCATACAGTATAAAGATAGGGGAGAGGGGGGATTTCTAATGGCAGTTAGTGGTTGGGCTCTTCCTTGGTGTGGCCGGACCGGGAGGGGTGACAGAGGGGCATGTGGCTCGGGGACTGCCCCAACCTACTCGTCTCATTGGGAACGTGTGTTCTTGCTCCACGGGACCTCATCGAGCAGGGGACTGTGATAGTGCAGAGAACTCTACAGGACTGGGCCAGACAAGAGATCGTTTGTCCCGGCCGTGCTGCTAAGACCTGAGTATTGGTGCACTCAGTCTCAGGCTGCCGAGAGCCGTCCTTCTCTGAGGAAGGGGCATGGCATGCCTGGGCTCCAGACCCCTGGCCCCTGAAGCCAAAAGGACCCCCCCGGACCTTCGTCAAGAGGAGGGAAACCCAGCCCACGGTGAAATCGCCCTGTCTCTGCTGGCTGTCAGCGGCCGTGGAAAGTGAAAGTTGATCAGGATTTCGATGAAAAGATTAACCAGAAAACATTTCTACTCCATTTTCTAAAGCTGAATTTTCTCTTAGGGGGAGAAAGGGCCATCCCTAGAAAGAAGCAGCTACAGCAAGAGTCTATCTAACACCCAGGAAAGCAATTTTAGAAGATTTCTTAATATAGCCTGCTTTCCTCCCTCCCGCCCTCCCCCCCAGCACGGGCATGTCACGGAGTGGGGGCAGTGATGTGTGGGGGTGGGTGGGTGTCCAGCACAATTCAAGGCCAAGGTCACGGGGGTCTGGGGAGCCTCAAAGGCAGTCAGTGGGCAGCAGAGGCCCCGGTAGAGCTGCTCCAGCTGCCCCAGCCCAGCCTGGCCCCCTGTGGCCTCTCCCCCCTCCCTGGGCGGTCCAATCCAATGTGGAATGGAGTTTCCTGGGAAGCAGGGCACACGAGGAACTTTTGAATTTACCAATAGCATAAAAAGTATATATATTTTTATGACAACGGGCAAGTTTCAATTGGTTCACAGAAGTGGCGAGATGTGACGTCAAGGGACACTGGTTAGAATGCCAAGGCCGGCTGGGGGTGTGGGGGGAGACAGGCACAGACAGACATTGGGATAGGGCCCAGGAGGCCTCGTTTCTCTCCGGCACCCGTCGCGGGCGTCCGAGGACAGCCAGGCCCATCTGGCTCTCAGCTAGGGCATGCCCTGGCAGGGGGACAGGGTCCAGGCATAGTGACCCGGTGTCGATGTCGCCTAGCACCAGAAGCCTAGCCCGGCCCCTCTGCGGGGAAACCACTCGGGCGTCCCTGCGGAGCAGGCAGGAAAAGCTCCTGCGGCTTCCCCGGCGTTCTAACCGGTGTCCAGACCCTGGAGCCTGGCCAGTCGCGACCCCCAGAAGGCGCGCGGGAAGGAGCCGCGCGACCCCGGGCAGCGGTGTAGTCGGCTGGCTCCGAAAGAGCAAAGCTGCGGCCTGTAACTTCTCCCCGCAGCTCCTGCGCCCTGGGCCTGGGGAGCAGGAAGTTGTTTCTGCGGGGAAGGAAGAGATCGAGCTCGGAGCTGGGCAGTGCCTCCGGACACGGTGCCCCCGCCCATCCCACACCTCCTCAGGCACCGTGAGGACCCCCCCTCGGCAAGGCACCTTGCGTACCCCCTCCATCTCTGGGTACAGGACGCTGCTCTCCACTTCACCAGATCCCGTGCACCCCCGTCCCCTACCACACTGGGCGTCTGGCCCCTCGATCGGCCCGGGCCGCGGTGTCCGGGAAGCCGCCACAGGGTCGCCGTGGCACGCGCCCTGCCCCGGGGGAAACCCGCTGCCACCGACGACCCCGAGCTGTGTGCCGAAGCCTCGTCTAGAGCTCCATGGCGCACACTAGCCCCAGCAAGGACGAGCCTGGCGACTTCGGCTGCTGTCCGCGGCGCTCATGGGGCTGCGGTCAGGCCAGGGGCAGTCTGTCGGCCCGGGGTCCCCAAGCTCGGCTCGGGAGTGCGCGCGCGCGCGCGTGCCCTGCTGCCCGCAATCATGGCAGCCGGGGCCTCGGAGCGCAGCCGCCGAGCGCGCTCCGGCAGCCGCCTGGGTGCCAGGGCAGCGGGGGCAGGCCGGGCTGGGACTCGCGCTTGCCGCCCGCTTTGGGTGCGCGGGCTACGGGGCGCGAAACAAAATGCGGCTGGGTCCCCGCAACGTGGTACCCCCTGCTTCGCGCGTGCAGGCGGGCGGGGTCGCGGGACGGGGGCGCGCGGGCGGGGAGCGCCCAGGGCAGCGTGCTCGCGGGGGCGCGCACGCGGGGCTGCGGGGCGAGGCGCGGGGCCCGGGTGGCGAATCCGCTGCTCGCGCCTCCCGCCCCGCCTGCGCGCGCGGGCCTCGGGAGGAGGGTGCGCGGCGGAGGGGGGAAGTCGGGGAGGGGCCGCGCCCTGTCCTCGCCTGCAGTGGGCATGGCCGGGGCCCCGGGAGACCTCGTTGGTATTCCAGGCACAGCCGAAGCTCTGACCTCCCCGCGAAACAGGGGCGCCCGGGCTCGCGGGCACGGCCGTCGCCCCTAGGCGGTCTCCCGGGGTTGCGGGGCCCGTAGACGCCTTGCTTCCCCCACCCACCGTCCCCTCCTCTCCGGGGCCCCCCGTACCCCCTCCCCCGCCCCGATCCGGCGGCGAAGGGGTGGGCAGGGAAACGCGCTCTCTGGGACAGGTGCCAACTCCGAGACAAAAGACATAAAATAGGCGGCAACGGGGGAAGCGCGGCTGGCGCGCTCGGGCGGGGACGGAGGAGCCGCGGGGGCCGCATCCTCGGTGCCGACCGGGGAAAGTTTAGGAAGTCGCCGCGGCGGCTTCGCAGCGGCGGGGGACGCGCGGGCCGGGCCGCCCTCCGCGCCGCGCTCGCTCTCTCCGCGCCGCTGCTGAATAATTCATGGCGCGGCCGCCGGCCATTAGCATGCACCGGGCGCGAGGCGCGTCTGTGCCAAGCCGCCACCGCCGCATTCGGCGCCCCGGCCGCGCCAGATGATCGGCCGCGCGGAGGCCGGGCCCGCGCTGTCCCCGCGCCCGCCCGCCCGCCAGCCCTGCGGCTCCCATTGTGCCTCGGGCCCGCGCCGCCAGGTCGCCCCCATCCCGCCCGAAAGCTGCAGCGCGCCCGATGGCCGGGCGCTGCAAGTTCGGGCCCACGGCGTCCGCCCGCCCGGGGATGCACGTGAACTTGGAGAAAGTCGCGGGGCGTGTTGGCCCGGACCTCCGCGGCAGGGCGTGGGCACCCCCGGCCCGGCGCGCTTTCGTTTTCGTCCAGGACAAAGGTCCCTCGCGGCGCTAGTCGCCGACGCGGAGACTGGGTCCGGCGGGCCACTCTTCGGCGAGGTCTGGCGGCTCAATATAGGGAAGACGGAGCCGGGAGAAGAGGAGCAGCGCAGTCCGCGGCGTGGTGCCGGACTGGGGGAGCGGGGCCTGGCCGTGCGCTTCGCCCGCGCGGTGAGGCAGCCGACCTGCCCTGCGAAGAGTTTCGGGAGACGGCACCGCTTCGCTTTCTGCCGTTTGGGCGCCTGAGGAAGGGAAGCGTTTGGAGCCCAGGACTCAGACCGTGGGCCAAGGGCCTGTGCAAGGGCTGTGGGCACCATAGCGCAGCGCGGGCTGCGTCCGGGCGCTTGCTCCCGCAAGGGCACGGCTGCCGACCTGCGCGCCGCGGGTCACCGTCGGGTTCAAGGCGACTCCTGAGAACGGTAAGTGCATTTCTCACTTTCGCTACTTAGTGGGTATTTAAATATTAATGAAGAGATTTCTAAGAAGAGCCCTTGTGTGGGACAGGCCTTCCGCAGATGAGGGGCACACGAAGGAGGATTGCTCTTGAACCCGAAGCCTCAGCAGCTTTCGAGAACTCCACGGCCGTCATTAACATCCTGGAACTTGGAATTTGTGAAATAAGGCTTCTGAGCTCAGGTGTGCGGGCCACTGGCCAGAGAGAATTTTGCCGAACGCATAAAGTAGCCTTAGCAGGCGTCTTAAACAGAATGGAAGAGAAGGAGGAAGCTCTGTGTAAAGGTTACATGTGTTTGAAAGGGTTATTTGAAAGCTACAGTCCCTTCTTGAAAATTTTTCCATTCATTTCCTACACCAGCTCTGTCTCTTAATTTTTTCTGCTGGTCCCATGTTTGTGGAGCGTTGATTTAGGGGTTCCCTGGCCGAGCACTGGCAGCAGCCAGGCCGGCGGTGCGAAAGGCCATGCGTGCAAGCTGTTGTTTATGGCGGCGTAAAACGAAAACAACTCATAACTCTGCGTAATAAATCCCTCTTTATAGGTGGCTCACACACAGGCCTGGCCCCGGCTCTGGCCAGTTTGTGGGGAGCGAGAAGGGGGTGAAGGAATGCACATTTGCCCTCGGTCCAGGGGTTTCAGGTAACGCTGACGTGCATTTCTTCAAAGTTGGGTTTCCAAAGCCCAGGCCGGCTCTGCAGGCCAGCACGGCCTCATTTTGCTTCCGTTTGTCGGTGCTAGCTGTTTGGGGGTTGAGAGTGCCTGCTCGTACTTGCGTGTGCGTTCCCTGTTAAAATGAAACCCACCACTGTGGGGGATGAAGCCCACTTTTTAACACGGTCACGTTGCAGGTACGATTTCCCTGCTGCTCTCCCCCAGCTTATGGCGTGGTTCGGACAAGCTTGTGGGGCGCTCCGACCACAGCGCACTGGGGAGGGACGGCCTGTTTCCATAACACTCCGGAGTTGTGAGCTGGCACTGGAGGCCGCGTTTCCGGGAACGTGGACAGAGGCCTGAGTAGCCCGGGCCTGCCTCGCGCCGCCCTCTTCCGGGCTGCCTGGCTCCCTGGACCCCAGGACGAGCCCCGCCGAGCAAGGCGAGCATTTCAGGAAGGCCTGGCCCGGAGGCTGTAAGTTTGCCCCGGTTCTGCAGGTTCACCTGGCCCGGCTGTTTTGCTAGGCCATTCCCCACTTCCCATAACCCACTCCCCCCATTTTGAAGTTTTATTTCTGACTGTATCCGAGGCAGTTGGGAGACATAAAACCTAGGGTGGGACGATCGGGAGTGATCTCAGAATCAGGGTGCAGCTGCTGAAGGCGTGCACTCCAGCTGGGAGCCGTGCGTGGCCTGGTGTTGGCGGCGACGAGGTGGGTAATTATGCAAAGCTCCGGTGCTCTCGGGGCCTCGCCTGCAAAATGTGGGAGACCTTCTCTCTGGGTGCACAGATGATCTGTAATGTACTGCCTGCTGGGTGGGAGCGGCGCAGCCTCCTGCTGCCGCCGTTGGGCATCCCCCGGGATTAAAACAGAATGCAAAACAAGGGGTGTCCGTCACCCCCCCACGGGCCCACGGGCCCGACACGGGGACGGGGACAGGCCTGAGCACCCAAGGATGTACCCGTCCGGCCGTTTCGAAGGGGTGCTGTGCGTCACAGCCCCTGAGGCCATCTGCTGCCCTGAAGTGTCTCCCCGGCCTGCGGAATGGGACCAAGTTCAGTCTCCAGGACACAGAGGGGCTGCCTCACAGGCCCAGGCCCTGCCTTTGTCCTTGTTCTTCAGGGCCAGCCCTGTTCCAGGGGTGAGTGCGGTTCCACCAGGGCCCTCTTACGTGCTGGGGTACCCCCTCCAGGTCAAGTTCGTTTCTGATGACGCGTGCACAAAAGACAGGGCTCTGAAAACGAAACTGGTGTCTGTCTTGTCTTCTTCTTTTATCACGTCTGGGTGCCGATCGGGGGCCAGGCTCTCGTGGGCTGGCGTGGGCTGGTGAGGAGATGGCCCTGGTGTTCTTGTTTTTGCCTTAAGCCAGGGCAGCCCCTTCCTGCACTAGGGCCTCGCCATGCCCAGCCCCTGGCCACTTGTGGCCCCAGACCTCGGGTGAGGGGTCCCCAGGGTGCTGGGGAGGGGGCTGGCTGCTCACATGGGCAGTGTGTGAGGGCACGGGAGCCTCCACCGTGTCCTGGTCTCGAGCACACCACGTGAACGGCAGCAGACCGTGCTTGCTTCACTCAGTTGGAACGGGGGGAGCTTTGAAGCAGGGCTCCTTTCTGTTCCTGAGGTTTGAAACTGCCCACGGCTGACTCTGGGAACCTGCCGTATTCACTCCCATTCCTGAAGGGCTCTGGGGCCCGTTCCCTCCTGGCCTGGACCAGGTCAGACTTGAAGGCAGCCCCCAGGGCCAAGGGAGGGGCCTGAGGGCTTGGCCCACCCTGGTGGGCACCCACCAGTGTCCAGGGAAGCGTCTTGTAAGGCACCAGTATGTGCCCCCCTCCCCCAAGGGACAGTGCCCTGGAAGGTGGGGAAGTCCTTCAAGGCCAGGCAGGAAAACATCTGGAAACCTCTGTGCTTGTCTGTTGTCAGGCTTGGCCGGCAGACTTGCGTGTTTAGGGGAGAGCGGGAATTCTCCCGCAGAGGTCCTGTTTAGTGGGGTGTCCTGGCTCTCATCCGGGCAGCTCCAGCCTGGCCCCTGGCTCAGCACGTGAGCCTGGACGAGTCACATCCCCTCCCAGGGCCTGTGCCCCGAGCTCGAGATCAGGAATAATAATCTCAGCCTCAGAGGGTCGTTTGGGGGGTGCGATGAGATTATTTCCACGAAGCACAGGCCCGGGCACGTGCCAGGGGTGCCGTAAATGGCTGCCGCCGTCATAATCGTTATTGTTGTCAGCGGTAATCACAATTTTTATTGCTAGTAATCATTATATTTTTGAGTCTGTAAGAAGCAGAGGCCAGTTGGGGCGTCTCTAGAAAAGGCACCTAGAAGTGCACCCCCCCGCCCCACAGATGGCAGTGACTGTGAATCTTGGTGATATTTTCGAGGGAGACCAAGGAGCCTGCAGACCCTGGCCTTTCCTGGGCACACAAGATGGGCCCAAGTCCCCTGGGGGGGTCCCCAAGCTGTGCTCACAGAAGAGATGCCTCTTCTTTGAGGACCCCCCCCCCGTGCTTGCTGGCCAGGCGGGTGGCGGTTTGCTGGGAGGGCTCTCCACCAGGATGTGCGTGTTGCCCCTCGGCCTGACCCACACGGAAGCTAAACGAAACACCCGTGTAGGGAGCATTCTGGAAGGCCCAGCGAGGTCGCCTCCCTCCGAGCGTCTTGTTGGGGCAAGAAAGGGCTCTGCAAGGCACCGGCCATGCTTTCTGAAGTTCTGGGGCCAAAGAGGAAGAAAAAGCAACAGTTGTCTCTGAGCAAAGACAATGGACCTTTTATATGAAATATTTATTTTCAGGGCCGACCCGTTGGCCGGGACAGCAGAGCTCAAGTGTCTGGCCATCCCAGGCCCGGAGAGCTCAGTCCGGGGCAGAGATTTATAGAAAGGGAAGAAAGAAAGTCCCCCCGGCCCGCGGTCCTTGGGAACTTTCAACAGGAACGCCTGACTTTCTTTGTGGAGTGAAGTTAAAACTTTCGCAAGTTTATTTTGTCTTCTTCTGTGGTTTCTTTTCTTTGGAAAGGCCCCAGGGACACGTTCACAAGCACCAGAAAGGTAGCCAGGGTCCCGGTCAGGGACTGCATGGGGCCTCCTCCCTCTGGCCAGGCCCGGCCGGCCTTTGTCTGGTGGAGGGGGGTGGGGGGTGGGGAGTGGGGGGGCAGTGTGAGGGTCCGCGGAATGGAAGTGAGAAAAACAGGGACTGGAGGAGAAAGGGTCTGTCCCCTAGGGCTGGAGAGTAGCCGTAGATAACGATACTGGACAACATTTGTGATTGTTTGGTGTTCCTGACCGCTCCCCCAGCCCTGTTCTCTGACGGACTCGGGGGCGGCCTGCAGGTTTATGGGAGCCTAGCCTGCCTCGGCGAAGGCACGCACAGGCCGGAGAGGCCACATTTGTAGCCCCGGACAGATCCGGCCCAGAGTCCACACCGGGCAGAAGCTGTCTGCGTTAGTAGAATGAACAGAATTCTCCTCCGAGGCCTGCCCACCACCACCTCCCCCTTCCCCTCCCGGCTTGGCTGCTGGGGACGGTGCCGCAGCAGCTCCACCAGCTTCCTGCTAACTCCGCATGCAGCCTGGGTGCCGCCAGGAGGCCGCCCTGGGAAGGGCGGCCAGGGTCCCCCGCTCACGGCAGGGACTCAGGCAGGCATCGACCCACATGGGGCTCGTCATGGAAAACCCTGAAACCTCGTGGCATGGGGCGGAAGAACCCCAAAACACAAGTTTTTATTCACCTTTATTTATTTATTTTGGGGCGGGGGAGGGAAGGTCACAAGTAAAATTCTGTACAGTCATCTCGTGAAATGTTAGCTGGAAACTTGTGGTTTGAGTCGGGGTCCAGGAACCGTGCCTTTCGGGACAGCCCAGACACGGCGTGGGCGGTGGCCGGAGCAGCAGGTGGCAGGCCCGCCGTTTAATCGGCGGCTGCGGGGCTTTCTGAGTGGTGACATGGGCACACCGCCTGTGGCTCTCCCTGGCAGCCGAGACTGGGAGTCGTGGTCAGAACGTGTGTGCCTGGGATGGACCGAGTAAAAAGGCCAATTTTCTTTTTTTTAATTAAGGAGTAATGGATTTTTTTTCCCCTTACGGTTAATAGAGGAAGGTCATACTCGCTGCCGTTGGCTGCTGGGGCCCCGCTGTCACTCAGGAATCTCAGGTGGCAGGGAGGGCACTAGGGGAGATATTTGCCTGCCGATCTGGGGCTCCTAAATCTAGATTCACCTTTCATATGTTTAAGGGCGATACTTACATTCAAATCAGCCTTGCATAATTACATTTTAAATCAGAAGGAAATGAGGGTGCCCAGGCCTCAGTCGGCACATGCCGTAACAGCGAGAGAAGCTGCCTTGAGCCTCCTGTGGGCTGCACATCTCAGCACCCAGACTTGCCGGGGCTCCCAGCTGGCACCGGGCATGCAGGTTTGGGCCTGCAGGGACACACATGTTCTGAGCATGTCGGGGTCCATGCATGTCCCTGTGGAGCCCTCCCTGCCCTGCTGCTGGGAGGAGGAGGGCTCGCCGATGGGGCTTTTGGCCTCAGCACCAGGGAGAGACAGCCAAAGCTGCCGGCACACAGCCCCATCCGCGAAGGGCCTGACTCTGGTCTGGCTGCTGTGTCGTGTTCTGGGCCTCACGCTGGCCTGCAGGCGTTCGGGTAGAGGCCATTATCTCCTGGGTTGCCGGCTGGGTACAATGGCAGCCATTCCTGGCTATGGTGACATGCGTGTGTCAGCGTGCGGGTGCCCACCTCCGGCTGGTGAAACTCTGCCTCCTCTCCCATCAAGGGCCGGCCCCAAAATGGCCACCGGGTTTTCAAGGGCTTCCCCCGTGGGGCCTGGGGACCCTCTCCTCCTGGGGCCAGGCTCTTGGCAGGCATGCCAAGCCATTGCCGGAATGGAATTCCCAGCGTTCCTGGCTGGGCGCGTGGCATTGGAATCCTACCTGCTTTGTCTCTGGCATCAGCTGGCGAGCTGGTCACGTGGCCGTGTGCGTGAGGCCGGAGCGAGGAGGACCCGAGGGCTCCTCTGGGTGCGTTCTGCTCGCTCGCTCCCCACCACAGTCGCTCTGGGCACGACCGGTCCCGAGCGGGCACAAAGCAGTATTAAAACGTCCTTCTGGCAGCCCGGGCCGAGGTGTCCGGGCTGCCCCTCCCTCTGTCCAGTTGTCACGGACGGGAAGGCCCATGGGCTGGGGAGGCAGGCACAGCTACGGTCGCCACGCTGCCCCCTCCCCCCGGCACAGGCTGCCCCTGCCTGCCCAGGGGGCCTGCACGAGCAGCCTGTGGCCTGCCCCTGCACAGAGCCAGCCCGTGGTCATCGCCCCAGCTCCTGGTCACATAGAAGGCCGGAGGAGAGGCATGGGCAAAGGGCTGGCCGCACAGGCACAGTCAGATGCCTGTAACAAAGGGCAGCGAAGTCTGATGAATGTCCCGACGAGAGGGCCCACGTTAAAGCTCAAGTTCCCGGCCCAGGTCCGAGGGCTGGAGCACGCACGGCACGGCTGCCTTCCCTCCCTCCCCACCCCTGCCCCTGTGGTGGTCAGTTTTGGCTTTGGCAAAATGGAAGGATTTGTGGCTGGGACAGGCTGTGGTGCCGTGCCTGTGCCCCGGAGGGCTGCCTGGCCACCTTGCAGTCCCCTCGGGGTGGCGACCATCCCCTGACCGACAGCCCGAGGGGTGCCAGGCACCCAGCTCGGCCCCCCCCCCCCGTGCATTTGTCATTCTGCGGTCACAGCAGCCCTGGTGGTTGGAGCCCTTCTTTCTGGTCTTCACACAGATGGGGAAACTGAGGCTAGGAGAGGTGGTGTGGCTTGCTCAGGGTCTGTCCTGGGCTCTCAGTGGCCACGGCACAGCCTCCCGGGGCAGTGGTTAGGATGAGCTGCCTTGGAGGGCTGGGGCTGTTGGGGTGGGGCTGGGCAGCCCAGCCTGGGGAGCACGGCTGGGGAGCACCCCGGCCGCCTGCCCCTCCACAGGGCCCAGCATGGGAACAATGCGGCCTCTATCCCCTGAGCAGCCGGGCCGCCTGCAGTCCTGGAGCAGCCCGGCCGGACCAGCCGCCCCAACATGGCGCCGGGGCCGCGCGGCTTGGCCACGGGGAGGGCTGGCGCTGGGCCGAAGCTGGCCAGGCCGGGCTCCCGGCGTCCTCCTCGGCTGGCCGCTGAGTGGCCAGACGTTTCTGCGTCCTCCTCCCGCTCCTCCTGGGCCAGCCCCCACCCCCCGCCTCGTGGTGGGTTTGGGGGTCTGGCCCACCCGCCTCTGCCACGTCTGCCATCCTGTCGGCACCCATGAGCATCTTTCAAAAATTCCCGGTGGGCGGGGCCGAGCCGCAGCGGCCGCCTCTGGCCCCCCCTCCCCGAGCAGCCAGTGCCAGATGAGAGCAGGAGACAAAAGTAGCATTTTCCTCGTCCTCCTGGGCTGGCAGCCGGGCAGCCCCCAACGCCACTTGGCTCCTGGCAGCCCTGCCTCCGGGTACCGGGGTGGCCAAGGCCCAGGCCATGCTGGCCAGGACCAAGGGACGGACAGACAACGGTGGCCAGAGACCAGGATGCCCGAGGCCCTGGGTCTGGCACCTGGGGACGGCCAGCTGGCCGGCGGGGCCTGGGCTCCGCCGCCTTCCGCTGTGACCGGCGGGCTAGGAGGGAGCACCATTCCACTTCCTTGCTGTTGAGAAGGCTCCTCGTCCTCCAGCACCTTGGGTAAGTCACCTTTTCCCTTCTCTTTGGCTGGAGATAAGCCGAGGGCTCTGCCATCTTGTGTTCGGTGCCTGTTACGTTGCCGTCCTCTAATTGGTTATCCGAAATTCAAAATTCCATTTCAGAGCCAGCCCCCCACCCCCAGCCTCCGTGAAGTCAGTCCTTCCGAAGCTGCAGGGAAAACGCAGAAGCCAAGCCCGTTTATTTTTGAGGCCCCCGGCTCTAGGCTGTGGAGAGCACAATTAAAATGAATGTTACTTCACAGTAGCTGCATGTTCGGTTATTTGAACGAATGTGTCAGGAGACGTTAATAGGCACGGCCTCCTCTTCCACGTCCATCTCTGTCATTATGATTATTATTTTAAATTTTGGCAGTGCCGGGAGTGGCACAGGGAGAGCCCCCAGAACCGCCCGCGCCCCTCCCAGCAAACTCCCGGCAGGCAGGGCCGGGCTGGCACATGGAGGGGGGACGCGGCTCGAGAGACAGAGCCCCTTTTATTTCCTCTAGCGTCCTTAAAGCTGCCATGTCCACAGTGCAAGGATCCAGTTCTTTTTCCCCTTCCATTTTATTTTGTTTTTTGAAAAAGAAAAAAAGAAAGAAAGCTGTTTTTGACTCGGAGCTCATTGTGGGAAAAATCTGTTTGTTTGGGGCTTTATATTTTAGGTGCTCATTTGCGTGTTGACGGGGCTCTGCCTGGCTCTGAACCACTGGGCCCACCGACGGTGCGTGGGCTGCCCACGAGCTCGTCCACTGGACCCCTGGGGGGGCCCTGCGTGGCCCCGATCCCATGCTGGCTCCCACCAGCAGAGCAGTGACTGAGCCACCCGACGGTCCAGGGCCTGAACCGTGGCCAGTGGGGGTGGGAGTCCCTCAGAAACCTGTGTGTTCCAGCGAACAAGCTGCCGCCCGTCCAAGAGCGGGACCCTGGGGCTGCCTGAGTTTCTCTGTAGGTCCCTGCCCCTTCAGAGAGGCTGAAGCTTTTCCCTTAAAAGGTGGGCTCTGCAGAGTTCAGCTCTGAGTTCACCTCTGCCCTGGGGCAGGCTGACAAAAGCGTGGCCCACTGACTCGGCCTGGCTTCCCCCACGTTTCCTGGTGGTCAGGATCTTGATTTACGAAAAATGGAAAACCAGCCCCAGAAAGTTCTAGATTGCAACCAAGAAGAAAATCCCCACGTACCCACATCTTTGTCTCTCTACTGAAGAGGCGTGTGGGCCCCGTGTGCGCGGCCTGAGCAGCTGGCGGGAGCAGACCCCACCGAATATTAAGACTGAGCTCAGCCCACACGGGGAGCACGGGCGGCCGCTTTTGTTCCCAGATCAGACGGCAGCGGACCCTGGAGGACTTGGGGCTGCAGAGGCTGGCGGACACGGCAGAGATGATTGAAACGTTTCCGCGGTGTGACAGCCACACTCTGCTGCTGCAGCCCTTCCACCCAAACACGCAGCAGGCACCGCAGAGAGCACTGGGGACAAAAGGAGAGGAGCCGGAGAAAACGGGACGCACTGACTGTTGAAGGGGAGAGCCAGGCGCACAGAGAGGGCGAGCGTTGGGTGGGGGGTGGGGGGTGAGGGGTGACCATTTCTTAAATAATTTATGCTTTTAATAGCTGCCCGCTTCTCCTCTTTTTTTGTTGCTGTTTTGGGGGTTTTTTGGTATAATGAACATAGGTGAAACAGACTTTTAATGCTCAATTCTGGGATGATAGGTACTCCAATTTCCTGAGTATTAACTTGTCTTCTTTTTGGATAAGGTGGGGCAAGTAGCATAAAATCAGTTAATCTCCATAAATTAGCATTTTCATTCTAAATTAGTATTTCCCACCAAGATTACGTCCGTTTAATGGTTTTAGTGTGTAGGGAAGCACCTTTTCCAGTGTGTGCTTTGTCTAGCTGGATGGTTTATATGTGATCAATTACTGTCTTAGTTTTTTAATTTGGATAAAATCAGTAAAATTTACTTCTTCCCCAAATCAGTAAAATTCCATAGAATCTTTTTTTTTAAGAATCAGGCAAAATTTTTAGTATTCTCCATGGCACACGGTAATTCTCAGCAGGACATTTTTTTTTTTTTTTAAAGAAAATACCACGCACAGCAGTTTTCCCATCACGGCTTCTGTGTCCGCTGCACCATAGGCTGAAATTATACATTCTCGCAGACGGATGGGTGGTCTGCCATCACGACTGCCGGCCCTTGTTGGGACACACGGCGTCTTTCCACGGCGGCGGCGGCAGTTTCGAAGAACTGAGGTCACCGTAAACACGCTGCGTCTGTGTGTCGAAACAGCCTTATTGATTGGTCTTCTCGCTCCCGAAAACCCCCACAGAGGAGCACGGCCACCTTCGTTAGATTTTACTGCGAATTTCGTTCTTTATCTTTGCCTTTTGAGACTCCAAGTGACCTCCATCCGTCAAAGGACCTGAAAGGTTTTAGTTAAACACCCATTTTTATCTTGTTTTGCATCATAAACAGCGTAACCCTAGATTTAAATTCAAAATTGTGGGGTTTGGACATTTGATTCCAGTATCTTCAGACTCTCTGTAGGACAGACATTAAATCTCTAGGAATTTTATATAGAGACTTGCATAAAATTATTTTGAGATTTCTATGATAAAGCAATTGATTGATGTTTTGCATCATCATTGGATTCTAAAGCGACTTTTGAATCCAAACTAAAAAAAGAAAAAATTTCAACAGGTAAACTGCACAGAGTAGCCATAAACTTTAAAAAAATTATCTCGCCAAGATAACAAAGCACACCGTTTATGGGTCCTCGCAGCCACTCGGGAGGGCAGAGCGGTTTTACAGCCACGATAATTTCCCAGTGACGGAGAACTGTTTATTTAGTGAATTTGCTCGCAGAACGGTGTCATCGGCTCCGAGGGTTCTTCTCCCTCCTCCTCCTCCTCCTCAAGTGTTTGCTTGTACACGTCTGGATTCTGGATTCCTTTCCTCGTTCCCAGCCGAGGTGGCTGCTGGGCTGGGGTGGCGGGCGGCCCAATCTGCCAGGCAAGGGGGACACTTCCCTCTGCTGCGGCACCGCCACCCCTGCCCCCCGCCCCCCACCAGAGGATCGCACAGGTGTTGGGCTGCGGCTGGTTTTGGGGAACGTACCTGTTGGTGGAGACCCTGGGGAATGAAAGGAAAAGTGACAAGCTGCTGCTATTCGGCAGCACTGCTGGGGAGCTGATTCCCTGGGTTTTCAACCATTCCCGGCGACCTGGTGGCCTGTCGACTCCTGTCTTGGCATCTGGACTGGATTTACCAGCGGCACCGTCCAGGACGATGGTCCTGGTCTGGGGGCACCCAAAGGTTAGGCCCGGTGAAGCGGCCCAGCCCATCTGGGTCTGTCTCAGAGGGGTGGGGGTCACCGTGAGGGCGGTGGCGACGGCAGTGATAAGAGACTCTCCCCGGGAGCCCTCCCCGAGCCAGGCACCTTCTGCCTTTAGAAGCGCAGAGGGCAGAAGGGCTCTGAGGCCGCGTCCGATGGGGTCCTGTCTCCGCCCAGGCTGTGCTGCTCCAGGGTGCGTTTCACCTCTCTGGGCCTCAGTTTCCTCAGCCATGGAGTGGGGAGTAGGTGCCCCCCGCCTCACAGTAACACGTGTTGGCTCACGCAGACCCCTCAGAAACACCTGGAGGTGGGGCTGCCCTCACCGCCACTCCCCAGGGGCCGAGGCAGTCACCCAGAATCAGCCAGCTGCTGAGGGTTGGGATGGGATTCAGACCAGGGCCCACCGGCCTCCAGAGCCCAGGTTCGTGCTGTGTTCACGGGGGCACACACGAGTGTGCACACGGCAGCCAGATGTGGACAGTGTGCTCCGCACCACAGCGTGTGCGTGGGACACGTGTGGGCAGACACTTCCACGTTTCCCGCACTCCTGGGCAGGTTGGTTTCCAGAGGTGGGTGGATTTGGAGGCATCATGCCTACCTGGGGCCGGCCAGCTTCACATTTCCTGGCGGGCCTGCCGTCAGTGGGCCACCCTGGGTCTGTCAAAGCAGGCATGGGTGGACAGGCCATCCAGGTGCTGGGCTCCTGGTAGGGAAGGAGAGGTCCCTGCCCGGCCTGCTGCACTCTGGGTCCCGGCCAGGCATGGCCCTGTCTCCTCGGGGACAGGCGGTTCCGGGCGCCGGCCATTTGCAGACTGGAAGTGAGCCTCCAGGCCCAGGAGAGGAAATGGCGGCTGGGGCAGGCGGGCTGCGGGAGGAGTGGCCAGAGGCCCTGGGGTGGGCCGGCCAGCAGGGCTGGTGGGTGCGTGCGCGTGCCTGCGTGTGGGCTCGGGCCTCTGGGGAGGGCTGGCAGGCACGTGGTGGGGGCCGCAGGGCTGATGGGAGGGCGTGAGCGCCTGGCACACCTTGGCACGGAAGGCCCTGGGAAGTGTGGCGCTCACTCCAAGGCCTCAGCCCCCTCAAGTTAGAGCGGGGTGGCCCTGTTGGCCTTGGGGGATGGTCACACGCACCCAGAGAGAGCCCGTCCGGGAGGCCGTGGCTGGTTTTCCCCTCTGTGCCCCTTGGGAAGAGGCTGGAGCCTGGGTTCTCAGAAGCTCCTTGCTCATCCCAGCCTCAGTTCCCAACCTGGGAAGGGAGGGCGACAACCGGACCACGGGTGTCTCGTGGAGTTAAAGGCGACGCCATTGCCTGGCGCTCCCCCAGAGGCCTAGGCAGCCCTTGATGGGACCATGTTGGGCGGGTGCTCATCTTGGGGGCTCCGGCCTCTGAGTGCAGAGTCTGGGTGGGTGGGGGCGGGGTGCAGCCTGTGCTCAGGAACCTCTGGCCCAGTTTCCTGGGAGCCTGGCCCCGGCCCCAGATTCCTGCGGTGGGTGTGCCGGACTTCCGGCCCAGGCATGGGTGCGGGGGCAGTGGGAGGTGCGAGTAGAGTTCCCGCCCTTCCCACCCACCAGAGCCGCCTGGCTGTGCGCCGCTTTCGACTCGACGGAGCGAAGAGCCCACCTGAGCCCCGTGTTCAAGGTCCAGGTGAGTGGCCCCTGCCCACGGGCTGGGCCTAGCTGTGCGAGGCGCGTGGCAGGGGACTTGGTAGTATGGACGGCCGTCCTCTGGCTTCAGCCTTTGTTGTGCGCCAGTGGCAAACCGCCCGACGCCAACACCTGTGGGGGCTCTCCATGCCCGATGGGCGGTTGGGAGGCAAGGGCCCTAGGCCTCAGCCCTGGGTGCTCCCGCACCAGCACCAGCAGCAAGCTCTGCAGATGGGGCCGTGTTCCAAGGGCCAGGCAGCGTGGCGGGCCGCCCTGACCCGCACCACTGGGAAAGGTGGGGCCACTTCGGTCAGTGTCCAGCTGCTGTAAGAGGGGTGAGGGAGACTGGCCAGGGCAGGGCCAGCTGGGGCTCCTGTTTGGCCCAGGGGAGAGAGTTGGGGTCCCACCCAGCTTCCCCAAGGGAGAGTCAGTGCACCTCATGTCTTGTAAATAAGACTCGGCTCCTTTCGAGTGGGGTGCAGACTTTGTCGACTGTCTACTAAGTGCCGGGGCCAGGGACTGTAATCTGCTGTTTTAAACATCCATTTTAAAATGGAGTCTGTCCCGGTTCCATCCGATCAGGGCCAGCAGCGCGTGTCTGGGCTGTTCTGGCGCTGGAATGGCGCGTGAACGGGACAGCCTCATGGCGGGGGCCGTGTGGCGGGGACCACGTGGTGGGGGGGATGGGCAGTTTTCTGTGGGAGAAAACCGAGGCTCAGAGAGGCTGAGGAACATCCCCCAAGTTACACAGCTGGTGGGCGACCAGGCCTATACGCACACCCAGCGCCCCGACTGCAGGACCGCAGGACCCCCCTCTCCCCAGGTTGGGTGGGACAGACCCCCCACCCCCACTCCCCCCCACCCCCACCCCCAGTCTCTCGCGGGAGCTGACGTCAGTGCATTCTCCCCAGACACCCAGCAGGAGCAGGGGCCTGGCTTTTGTCCTGGAGTTCTTCCGCCCCAAGGGCGAGCCAGGGGTTCCCTCCCTCCTTCCCCTCCCGGGGAGGGGGCCGTGTCATACAAGTTTGGAGGGTCCCCGGATCCAGGGCCTGCTGACTGGCTGATGAAGCCCCCAGGTGCCTTTCGGGGGTGAGGGCTCCAGGGTTTGTAGCTGTGAGTGCTGGCCAGCCCGTGGACAACACACAGTGTGGCAGCGGGTGGCGGGAAGGACAGAGCCATGGGGTTGACTGATCTCGAAAGTTCTCTTACGAGTTTGTCATTCGCACACTGAGAATAAAAATCTTTGGGAGCTTCAGAAAAAAACCAAACAGGCAAGGCTGTTTGGCGCCCTCTAGTGCTCTCAAAGGGGCCCAGGGGCGGGAGGGCCCTTGCCTGCCCTGTAGACCACGGCCCCCAGCTTTTCTGGGGTTCTTCCCGAGGGGGACTGTGGCAGACGCCTCTCGGCATCTGAGGGGCGCCAACCCCTCCCTAAGGAGATGCTTACCTCCGGGGCCCGTGGACGGGCTGGGAGCTGGCTTGTTGGCGTCCGCAGATGTCTGGTCCGAGGCCGGGGCTCAGTGCGAGGGGCTCCCTCAGATCGGGGCAGAACGGGGGTACCCCGGTGCCGTGCCCATGGCAGGACAAGCCTGTGTGAAGCCAGCTGACTCTGGCGGTCGGGGGGGGGCCCGTGTGGGTCACCTGTGAGACCCCACTGTGGTGTTCACGTCCCTGACGCCACGTGGTCCCTTAAGTCTCAGAACTGCTTGATGCTCACAGAGCCCCCCGGACGCCTCTTGGAGAGGCTTGGGGCCCACTCGGGGCCAGCCTGGGGGGGGGCAGGAGGAGACCACCCAGAGGCCGGCTCTGTCCTGCACTCACAGGCAGGGGGCCTCCCTCTGCATATGGGGCGGCCTCGAGAGGGCTCAGGCCAAGATGGTGGCAGGTGGGGGCTGGGCCCAGCCTGCAGAAGCAGAAATGTCGCCTCTGCCAGCACAAGGCCTGGGAGCCCGAGAACCTTCCTGGCAATGGTGGACCCGCAGCCCCAGGCTCGCTCCCACATGCAGCCCCGGGCCTGCCACGTCCCAGGCAGGCCCGGCTACGAGGCGCAGCGCCGCCCCTCCTGCCATCCCGCGCCAACCCTGCACTGGCCACATCTGCTCCCTCGGCCTCGCCAGAGCCCTGCCTCCCAGCTCGGTCCCCATGGAAACCCCTGGGTGGGGGGAGCTCCCGCTGCATTTGGCTGCTGACTGGTTTCCACTAGCGCCAGCCTGCTTTCCTCAAGCCCTGCCCCTGAAGTTCAAGTCCCCTCTCCCCGGGTTTCTCCCCACACCTACTGAGCAGCAGCCTTCTGTGCAAGGGGACCCAGCAGTCTGGGTTCACCCGCCCTGGCTGCCATCCCTCAGTGCCCAGGTCCCCCAGGGCGGCGCCCGCTCTGGGTCTCAGCGGCACAGACCTTGTCCTTTCATGCCCCTCAGCACTGAGGGTTGAGGGCTGGACCAAGGCGCAAGCTCCAGGCCTCCATACTAGGCAGGCCAGCGAGTCTCAGGAGGCATCGACGAAGCCCCTTCCTCTCTCTGGGCCTCAGTTTACCCATCTGTGAAGCGAGCAGGTTGAGCTGTCTCTCCAGTGCCTTGCAGTGACGCCCAGGAGAGAGAGGGAGGAGGGGGGAACGAAGAACAGCAATACCAGCTCGTCCAGATTCCCAGTCCTGGGGCTTTTGTTTGTTTCCAAAGAGGAACTTTTTTTTTTCTTGTCAGGGAAGGAGTCACAGGATTTGACCAGAGAGGGTTGATGGCAAGGCCAAGAGCCAGTGGGAGGCTGCAGACTCGCCTCGGCCATGGCAGCCATGCCGACCAGGCTTTGTGTGGCGCCTATTGGGCACCCAGTGACCGGGCTGCGAGCGTCTGCCATGCGCCTGCGACAGAAGCCACAGAGCTCCAGAACACGGCCAGAGTTGGCTCGTGGGAGCAGGCGGCCGTGGTGGCCGGGGTGCACTGAGACATGCAGGGAGAGGGGACAGTGTGGGAGAGGAAGGACATTTCCCTGGGGGGGAGAAGGAGTCGGAGCTCAGTGCCAGAGGATCACACAGCCTGGCGTGCCGATCTGTGGCAGCGGGCGGGCAGGCAGGCTCCTCTGGCCAGCACCCTCCGCGCCTCCCCACCTCGTCTTAGTCCCCTGCATCCCCGAGACCCGCTGGCAGGGGAGGCGGCAAGGCGGGCCACACCCAGACCAGCCCACTTTCTGCTGTCTTTTAGCGTGCCCCCAACATCTGTCCCCTCCCCACCCCCCCCAGGGGTTGCAACTCCCTGTCTCCCATCCTCCAGGGCTCCTTTCCAGGCTCCCCTTCCTGGGACTCCTGAGGGCCCATCCTGCCCCTGGTGGCCTGCGCTGCCCCCTCCTGGCTCTCCTGAGCCAACGGCCCCGCCCGCCCGTGGCTCCGAGCTGGGCGATCAGCTCTCACGAGTGTCTGCCCTGAGAGACGGAGCACCGTAGGCAGGACCGGCCCAAGTCACCAGCCTGGCACAGGGCAGGCTCCTGGGGAACATTTTGTGAATGAACGGAATGGAATCCAGCGGCAGACACGGGTGAGAAGAGCCTCCTCGTGTCCGCCGCCAAGCTGGGTGCTCCGAGAGGCCAGCCGACGGCCTTCCCACCGCCCCCACACGCAGTCCCTGTTACGACAAATCGGAGGGGCTCTGAGACCTCGTCCTAGACTGTGGGATGGCGCCCAGAGGGCAGGCCGAGCTCTGCCACGGAGGGAGGGTGTCCGCCGTCATCTGCGGCAGGGGTGCGGGAGAGTCGCGCTGCCTCTCTGGGGGGTTCCGTCAGGAAGACCAGCTCCGAGAGGTGGCTGTCGAAGACTGTGGACCTTCTTGTCCCAGGTCCCTGGGTGGTGGGCGGTGGCCCAGTCTGTTAATTCAGGCCAGACATCTCCAATGCGCAAATGTCCTGTGCCATCCTGCCTCCCTGTTGCAGCTCACGGGGGCCCCCACGGACCTCGGGGCTGTCTCGCCTCCCCTCCCCTGGCAGTGCCCCTTGGGACCCCCCACACCTCTCGTCTGTGATGAGCAAGGGCATCGGAGCCCACCACCCTCCCAAGAGCCCGGCTCTGTCATTAGCCTGCCGTGGGACCTGCACTCGTCCCCCTCTGAGCCTCAGTTTCCCCACCTGTCCCAGAGTCCCTTTGGCCTCCACCTCTGACAGTTGGTGGGTCTCTGGAAGGTTCTGAGGGGCACGCTTGGAGTGGCCGTGAATGCACTCCTGGACTTTGAGCCAGGACCCGCTTCTGGGAGTGTCTCCCAGGGGGAAAGGGGAACCTCTGTACATAAAGATGGAGGTGCTCGTCCAAATGCCTTGCAGATGGGAGGCTCCGGGAGCAGCCAGCTCTTCTGCTGGAGTGAAGTGGTTGTGACACAGCCCCCGATGGGGTGACTCAGGGGTTCGCGACATGGCGGGGGCTCCAGGGCAGGCGGGCGTGGTTCCTATGGTGGGCCAGCCTTCCCGGATGGTTGGAAGAGACCCATTTCTCGTTTCTCAGGACCCGTTTCTTCTGCAGTGGGGGAAGAATCATTTATGTCGCAAGGTCAACCATGTGGCCAGGGTGGAACCCCCCCCCCCCGCAAAGGCAGCCATTTATGAAAGGTGCAGGAGGTCACGGGAGGCAGGGCAGGAGCGCAGCGGCCATTGTAAAGGCGCACAGGTTACCTGGGGACGCTGTGAGACTGGGTTGCAGAGGAGGCGCACGGGGCAGAGCCCACCCTTGTCCCCGTGACCGTCCCCAGTGTGGTGCGTGGAGGTAACATCTGTAAAGGAAACCGCTACGTCATCAAGCTAGACCAGGGCCCTGCTTCCCTGTTGCAGACGAGCCTGACTTCGCAGGGCTCAGGCGGGCGTGCACGTGGACGTGGTGGTGCCGGCGGCTGCCTGGCGGGAGGGCCCACCGTCTGTGCTGGCCACGCCACTGGGGGTGCCGGCTCGCCGGTGTTCCCCGGGGCCCGCTTTGTGTAGGAGGCGTGAAGGGCTCCTTCCTCAGTCGCCACACTGGGCCTCAGAGAGACCAGGTTCCTGAGTGCCACACAGCCTGGAAGATTCTGTGCCCCATTCAGCTCCGCAGTGCGAGCTCCTCCCTGGGACAGGCTGCTCTGCCCCAAGATGCCAAGTCCTTGGGGATTGGAGCTCGCCTGCGCCCCATCCCCACTGGCTGCCGTGGTAACCGTTGGCGCCCCCAAGTCCTCCCCAGAGCCATTTTGGCCCGGGTGAGGTGGCGAGGTGGGGACTCGGCCTGGCGTGCCTGTCTGGCAAACTCAGGCTGGAGGATGTGGCTGCCCCCAAGCTCTCCAGCTGCCTCTGGGGCCCTCCTGACCTTGGTCCCCCAGGGCCAGGCCAGGCTTCGGTCCCTCCTTGGCCCCAGGCTGTGGCGGAAGGGTGTTCCTCCTGTGCATCATACCTTGGAGAGGGGCCACGTCGAATGCCAGAGACAAGTGTGGACAAGTCAGGGCCGAGCCCTCAGGGGTGGCAGCGCCTGCTGGGCCTCAGAGCCTCTGGCGCCTGACCTGCCCTCCGCTGCGTCCACCCTGGCCCCCCGCCCAGGGGAGCTGGTCAGGGATGGAATTTCCCTAGGCCCCAGGGCCCAAGCACGTTCTCACTGGTCCTCAGAGCCCCACCCAACATGGAGCACGCCTCGTGTCTTAACGTTGCACGTAACCCTGAGGAGGTGGGCTCTGCCCTCTCTGCATTACAGATGAGGAGACTGAGGCCCAGAGAGGCCAAGGGGCTTGCCCGGGGCCACAGGGGCCGTGCTGAGGTGGGAGCCCAGCAGCCGTGGGTCACCTGGCAGGTGGACCCAGGACTGTCCTCGATTGCAGGGGTGCTCGTGGGCAGGGGCAAGCAGGTCTAGCAGACCCCACCCCTAAACCTGCTTCTGGAACTTGGGTGCTGTGCCCCTGAGTATCCCAGTTTGGAGTTCCCTAGTCAGGGGCCCTAACCACCCCTTCCCCCAGCACCCTGTGTGGGCCGCCCAGCCCAGGGCTCACGGAGGGCTCGGGAAGGAGGGCTTGGAAGGGACATAGCGCCTGGTCCCTGCCTCCCCCTGGTTGCCCTGCTCACGCTTGGCCTGGGCAGAGGTTCCAGAAAGGACCGTCCTGCATTCCTCACCCCGCCCAAGATGCTAGCCAAGGCCAAGTCAGATGCTGGACTGGTTTGGCCACACGTGGTCCCTGCGAGCCATCCCTGCTTGGGGAGAGCCAGCGGGCCGATACAAGCCTGAGCCCAAGGCATGGTGCCCTTGCTCAGCACCCTGAGCAAGGCTGAGGGACACACACCTGTGTGAGAGATGGTCCCTGCCACAGAGCCACCAGTCTTGGGAGAGACGAGCAGAGAGCTGATTTTGAGGGACCCCTGTAGGAGGTGCAGTCCCTGTGGGGGGCAGGTGCCCTGAGCCCCGTCAACCCTCCCACCAAGGACATGGGTGTGTATGTGGCTGGGCCACCAGGAGCCAACCTCTGGGGCTGGTTTTGGGGGCGCAAGTCTGGAGCAGGGCCGCAGGCAGGCATCAGACCAGGCCTTTCCTGTGGTCTCTG